>CAUYQG010057139.1:0-66933 GCA_963574415.1 Tarsius wallacei | reverse complement strand
GGGCAGGCGAAACCTCATCTCTACAATAAATCAAAAAAATTAGCCGGGCGTGGTAGCGCGCGCCTGTAGTTCCGGCTACTCAGAAGGCTGAGGCGGAAGGATCGCCGGAGCCCAGCAGGTCGAGGCTGCGGTGGCCGGGAGTGGGCACTGCACTCCAGTCTGGGCGAGAGTGAGACTCCAACTCAAAAAAAAAAAAAAAAATTTTGAGCAGTTTTTTCATAGTTGTTTTATTCATAATAGCCATAAACTAGAAACAACCCAAATATTTATTATCTGACAAATCGATGGACAGAGTATGATATAATCATACAATGGAATAGTAGTCTTCAGTAAAAACAATCAAGCTACTGAAACTATATACATGGATGGTGCTCAAAATCATAATAAGTGAAAGAATGCAGACGAATGGTGTTCAAAATCATAAGTGAAAGAATGCAGACGAATGGTGCTCAAAACCATAATAAGTTAAAGAATGCAGACAGAAAAACACATAGCTTGAAATTCCATTTATAAGGATTCCAAAAGAGCAAAATGATAGTGATAGAATTTATAGCAGTAGTTATCAGGGATTAGGAGTTACAAGAAAAGGCTGACTGCAAAGGGACAGGAAGGAACTTTGGAGTAATGAAAATGGTATGTATATTCTTTTGTGTTTACATAAGAATGCATGGTTTCTTTTTTTCAAAACTTGAAGTATACAGTTAAAATGGACAAATGTCTGTTTGCAAATTATTCCTCAATAAAGCTGATGGAAAAAAAATACTTCTAGACCATCTTTATAATTTTCTCCTGAATAACTATATATTAGATAGGCATGGGAATAGTAAGAAATTTAATTACCTTTAGTATTTACCAAAATTTCCACTCTATTTAGTATAGCAAATGTCTAATTTCAGACTACAGAAAATTCTATTAATGGAAGAATAATTATACAGATACATAGTGTTATGTAATATCAGTCTAAAGAAAATAAATTATAAAAAGTAACTGTCACCCTCATGGAGCTTTCCTTCTCAAAATCTGCAGATATTGTTTAATGCTGCCTTGAAGATATTCTTAGATGTCAAAGGAAGGAGCTAGTCATCCTTAAATTTTCCCATCTGAGTTCACAAACTTGTGGCCTAGAGGCCAAATTAGCTTTTGTTTTCTCAGCAAGAGCAATTTGTAAAAATTGAGTCTTTTTTTTTTAATTTTAAGAATAGATACTACAATTGATCTTAGTCAAAAGGCCGAGAAGTGATTTTTTTTAATTTTAAAGATGTGGGGTGCAATTCAGGGTTAGGTACATAAGTGGTCATAGTACAGGTAAAGTTTGGGCCTCCCTTGGTCACCATTTCACCTGGTTTAAGGTTGGGTACCCTTACTGATGTTATGTGCCCACCCTTTCCTCACCTGGCAGTGTCCCACTATTGCCAATCCCTTTCTTATAATATTACAATAAATGCTCAAGGTCCACTTATGAATAAATACATGTAGTCCTCAGATCTTTGTTTATGTGATAGATCACTGAGTATTATCGACTCTAATTCCATCCAAGTTGCTGCAAAGTCCATAATTTTATAAAAATTTAATAAATGTTTTATAAATAAGAAGCTTTACATAAACGTCTATCCTTTCTTGAAAAAAATTGATAGGCTATTCACAATAGTAAAAACATGGAACCAACACTGCTGCTTATCAAAAGTGGACTGAATTTTTTAAATGTGATACATATACACAATGGAATATTACACAGCTATACAGAAGGACAAAATTATGAACTTCATATCAACTTGGATGGATATAGAGTCGATCATACTCAGTGATCTACCACAGAAACAAAGAACTGTGTACCACATGTTCTCACTCATAAGTGAACCCTAAACATTTATCATAATACTACATGAAAGGGATTGGCAGTAGGGGGACATTGCCAGGGGAGGGAGGAGGGGGATGGAACATGACATTCATTAGGGTACGTGGTCCCAGTCCAGGTGAAGTGAGGACCAATGGGAGGCCCAAACTTCACCTGTGTGATGACCACTAACGTACCTAACCCTGAATTGTACCCCAGTTCTTTAAAACAAAAATAAAATAAAAAATATTCTTCCATTAAAAAAACTGGTAGGCAGAGCCCTTTGTATAACTGACTTCATATGGAAATACACTTATTATTGTATGACTATTTGTGATTGTTTCTTTCTTTTCTGATTTGTTTATATGATAGACTTTTACTCAGTTCTACTGGATATTTTCTTATTGGTGACTAGAATCTCTTGCAATAGGAAATATCGGACTCTAGTCTTTTGCTTCATGAAAATCTTTTTCTTTTTTTGCTTTTTTCTTTTTTGAAAATCTTTTTCAATTTATTCTTTCCCAATTTGTCTTCTATCATTATTCAATTAAGGTTTTAAATTGAATGTGGTCAATTATTTTTCAAAGTCTAGATTCTGAATTTTATACCATTCTCTCACACTAGTCCCAGAATTAATAACATACTCATTCATGTTTTCTTCTTGTGTGTTCATCATTTTGTTGTTGGAGTTGATCTTTATTTAATATGGACATATTTGGAATAAAGAGGAAAGTAAAGAGTTGAACCTCATTCCTCTTCTAGATGAGCCCATTTGTTTTATTTTTCTCTTTTTTCTAGTGATTCTAGGGTCATTTGTCTCATTAATATTTGATAAATAATTCAGTTTTTAATTGATTTGAATTGTCACCTCCATTATATACTAAATTCACAGATATGTTACAAGTTCTTACCTCTCTTCTATTTCTGTACTCTATCTGACTCTATACTGGTACCATATTATTTTAATTCCTGTATCTTTACATTATGTTCAATTTCTAGTAGGACAAATAGTTGCATGGTTTTTTGTCAAGATTTTTCCTTGTGTGTTTCTATATTAAACCTTGCATCAGTGAATTTCCAGCAAGATGGCGATGGAACAGGTTGGACTGTAAGAGTCTGTGCAAAAGCAAGTGTCCATAAAGACTCTCTGTGTGAGTGGGTGTGTGCCAGTGAGTGAGTGAAAATCTGTCTGAGAAGAGACTTGGGTTCATACATCTAGAATTCTCCTCTGGAGGTGACTGCAACCCCCTACCACCCTAAGATTGGAGCACCCATCACGCAGGATTGTCTGCTGTTCTCAGAAGAGACAGCAGAAAACTGCAGAAAACAGCTGACCCTCACCACCTGCCACCTGGCCAACACCATCACCTTTGATAGCAGAGTCCCAGGATGGTGGAGAGAGTAGGTCATGGAAAGTTGGAAAGGAGCCCTGCCACCAGCAAGGAAAGGCCAACTAGTGCCATTTTTTCTGTCCTGGGACTTGGCAGATACCTGCATTGCCCTGCCCAGCTCCACCCAGCCTCCAACCTAGGACCTAGAGGTAATCTCCTCATCAAACTCAGAGACACAGACACCCCTCCCCCATACTGAAACAGACACAGACACATCAGATCTAAGTGGGAGATTTGTCAGCAGTAGCAACAAGCCAGGTGAGTCCAGATCTGATCCACTCTCCTCCCACAGTAGTCCATGGGACATCTGACCCACACTGAGAGCAACCCTATTAACCTACACTGAGAGGAGAGGGAAAGGGCTGGAGATCAAAGCTGAAAAGAAGTTGAAGTTACAGGAACTGCCTCAAAATGAGTTTTTATTTTGGGGTTTTTTTGTTTTGTAGCTTGTTTTTGTTTGTTATTTGTTTTAGTTTTTTTCCTCTTCTTTCTTTCTTTGTTTTTAATTATGTTTTTTTACTTGCTTTGTTTCTGTTATTTTAATGCTTTTTTTAGACTTCCTGTTTGTGTATAGGTATTTTTGAGGAAGAGTACATCAATAGGGAGTTTTGTTGGTTTGTGTGTTTGTATGACTGCATTTTTAAAATCTTTTCTGTCTTTATTTGTGTCTCTGTTCTTTTGTTAGCTGTTACACCAATCTGTTTTCCCTCTTCTTCCTCTTTCACTCCACTTTCCTTGCATCTTCCTCCTTCTTTTTTTCATTCTTTTTCTCTCTTTTAACCGCATTTTGCTTTCAGGGTGCAAACATATACCCCCACTGCAGAGACAAATTGTAAGGTGGAGGGAAGTGAGTTCCAAGGGGCCCACACACCAGATACTGGGATCTGCAGATAGTTTCTGAACCATAGCTCCCCTTCTATTAAATGTCAAAACTGCCAAAAGTACAGCCTCCCACACCTCATCATCTTTAGAATTGAACAAAATCAGAGGATCTACATTAGTAGGAATAAGAAATTGAGCAAACAGAAGTAAAGGCTACCCCTCATCCCTGAACAACAGAATTAAAGAAGAGGTTAAAGGGGGGGGGATCTATACAAATGAAGAAAAACCAAAAGAAGAATAAGCATCTCACACAGGCCCCTGGGAGGTCAACCACTGAGAATACAGACTTTGGAATAAAACCACTGAAGAGCCCCCAGAATGACAGGTCTCAAACCACAAACTCAGATATCAAGATGTTAATAGAGAGAATAAATAGAAATAAGGATAGACAAGAGGAAAGAATGAAAGAGTTGATAACTGAGATAACAGCAATAAAGAATACAGTGAATAAAATAAATAGCAAACTGATAAGCATTGAAAGAAGAATCAACCAAGCTGAAGAAAGAATCTCAGAGCTTGAAGACCAAAATATGGAATCAACCCAAGCTGTTAAAAGCATAGAAAAGAAATTTTAAAAGACAGAACAAAATCTCCAAGAGATGAACAATTATTTCAAGAGGCCAAACCTAAGATTAATTGAAATCCTGAAGGCAGACAGAGAGACAGAGGTCATCCTGGAACAAACATTCCATGAAATTATCCAAGAAAACCCCCTCATCTCATCAGAGATGCGATCATTCAAACACAAGAGATTCAGAGATCCCCTGCAAGACAACAAATAAGAAGATCAATTCCTAGACTTATAATAATTTGCCTACACAAAGTAGGTATAAAAGAAAAAATCTTAAAGGCAGAAGGAGAAAAAGATCAGACTACCTACTGCGGAAGACCAATTAGAATAGCAGCAGACTTATCTACAGAAAAACTTCAGGCTAGAGAGCTTGAAGTCTAATCTTCAAAGTTCTCAAAGACAAACAATTTCAACCAAGAATTACCTACCAGCTAAGCTAAGCCTCATCAGTGCTGGAGAATTAAAGTCTTTCCCAGACATTCAATCCCTAAGAGTTTACACTGCCTCCAGACCCACTCTACAAGAAACACTTAAGAAAGTATTAAATACAGAAGAAAGGAAAAAGAATGACAATGCCCTTCACAAGAATGCAGGAAAAAGATTGAAAATATACTTGGATCAACCCAAAAATCAAAAGAAAGACAACAAACAAATAAACAATCAAACAACAGCAACAACAACAAACTCCATAAGAACGTCAAGACAGAAATAAACTCTCACATCTCAATTATTAGCCTGAATGTGAATGGACTAAATGCACCACTGAAAAGACACAGAATGGCAAAATGGATAAAATATCAAGAGACAACAACATATTGTCTCCAAGAGATTCATCTCACCAAAAAGGACACTTGCAGACTCAAAGTAAGAGAATGGGAAACAAAATTTCAGACAAGCAAAACACAAAGGAAAGCAGGAGTCATGATCTTAATATCAGACAAAATACCCTTTAAGCTATCAAATATTTAAAAGATCACAACATAGTGATAAAAAGTTCATCCATAAACAAGAAATATCCGTTCTAAACATATATGCACCCAACATAGGTGCACCAACTTTCATAAAACAGCTTCTAGGCAAGCAGTTCTACTTTCTTTTTTATTTTCCAATCTGCCTCCCTTTTTTATTTTCCAATCTGCCTACTCTTGGTCTCGATTAACAAACATCTTTGTTGCGACCTCTATCAGTTGGCTAGCATTTATCCCAGCAAAGCCCTCTAACTTCTATAATTTGTGCTGGATGTCTCCCTGAGCTTGGCTTACAGAGGCTGCATTAATCATTCACTGATTTTCAGCCGCCTCTGGGTCAAAGGGAGTGTAAAGACAGAATGCCTCACATAGACTCTCATAAAACTGGCTGGGGATCTCTTTGAGACTTTGGAGGACCTCTGAGGTTTTATTCATATTTATGGTCTTTTTTCCTCCTTCCTTCATACCACCCAAAAGGGTCTCTTGATAACGTTCAAGCATTTGAAATTCACGGCCATCATTGTGGTCCCATCGGGTGTTTTTCTCGGGGAAATGACTTTGGGCATATGCTTGTAAGTTCAGTGTTCCTTCAGGTGCATGCTCCTCTAGCCATTTTAAAGCAGCCTGAGTAATGCAACGACATTCTTCAGTGTTAAACAAAGAGGAGCTGGCAGCAATCAGTCCAAGTGGACTTGAGGAGCTGAATGATGGACTGTCTGAGGTTTCTCAGTATATGAGGGGGTGTGATGTTTCCAATTCAGAAGGTCAGTGGTGGTAAAAAGTTGATATTTAAAAGTATGTTACCCCTCCTTGGATTTGGCTGTCTGGATTGTAGTATAGGGGCCCTCTAGTTTCCCTTAACAGCAGTTGTAAAGCCTCTTGACATCCATTGGGAGTGGGGCTGTCAGCAAAGTTTCCCTGGTGCCTTCCTGCAGGAGTATAAGGAGTTAACATTGGCGACTCTGGAGTAGTTGCTGCCTGGGGCATTTCAAGTGACCTTGGGGAAGGGGTGGATTCTGGTCTGAGGCCAACCTCTGATGTGTCTTCAGCTGCAGCAATTGTAGGGGGTGAAGGTGACAATGAGAAGTACAGTGGCACGTAAGGCCAGGGAGGTCTCCTCAGGTTCCTCAGACAGAACAGTTTTTTTTGGCTCTGGTCAGCACCTTGAGGGAGCTGTTGCTTGGGCCAGCATTATTCTACAGCTGGTTTTTAGACAGACTTTTATCCAAAGTGGGTGAGAGAGGACTACATCTTGCCAATAGTCAATGTAGGGAAACTAGTCTGCGTGGCCTGGATCCCTCACAATGACGTCAAACACCTTACTAACTAGTCTCTTGTCTAGCGACCCCTCAGAGAGTTACCCCACCCCAAACAAAGGCCAATTTACTTCACAGAGGGTTCAAAGTTTTCTGGGAGTTAACTTAATACTGCATTTCCCTGAATATCCCTTTTTGAATTTCTTTACCATGCATTCTAAGGGGGTAAGCTTACTCTGATTGCCTCCCATTTCCTCCCACATACAAGGCGGGAAGGAATTGGGGGGTTAAGGAGATTGGACAGCAGCTTCGCCCTTCTCCAGTCATACCCCTTGTAGGGATATTTCGGGTGTCTTCTCGCAGTAGTCAAGTCGGTATAACCCCCTAACCAAGTTTCAGTCCCACTACAGGACTTACTCCCACCGTTTAGCCATATGAAGGTCACCACTGCCCTGGAATCTACTCCCGCCATTTAGCCATGTGAAAGTCACCACCGGAACTAAATCAGGGCTACAGCATTCACTTAGTCACTAGGTGGCATCTCATTCACTCATATTCACACGTCTCCAACCCACTACCCAGTGCCTTAGAGTTACAGTTTTGTCCCCCTGTGGGACTACTCAGGCAACTCTGGGAGGTGATCAGACTCCCCATCTGCCTCTTAAGGGCAGGTCTACTAAATTGAACCTGGGTTCTTACCAATCTGATGGGCGTGGCTCCCTTGACTTTTTCCTGAACCTCACGTGGTTCCATTGTGCTCCCAAGATCCTCACCCCAGCACACTGGGAGTGCTGGTCCCCTATGGATCAAATGGTCTGCTGGCACCAGGTGAGGTCACCTCTCCTGGCATCCCGGGGGCCGAACCCCGCAACAAGGGAGGTGGAAACACTGTCTTCAACTCTCACTTCTTGACCAACACACCAGAAATGCAGCGGAATTTTACAGAGAGTGTTGGGACACCGATGTAAGGAAGCAGCTTTATTTGTGCCAGCACCAGCTCAGCAGATTCACATCCAAAGGCTGAGCCCTGAGAAAAGGGGGACACTGTCTTTTATACAATTTTAGTTTCCTTGTCCCCCTGGTAAGGCTTACATGTTAGTAACTTATCGGTCGATTGGGTGTTTCATAGCTCAAGTTTACAGCAGAGCTGCACATGCGCACTACAGATTGGGGCCATATTGCTTTTGAATATATGTCATCCAAAAAAGTTCTTATCTTATGATGCTAAAAGAACTCTTTCATTATTCTGGAAAAGCTTTTATCTTACTGTACAAAGGGGGAGGGCTCTACTCTGTCCTAGATAGGCCTTTACCTTATTAGGCTTGGGGAAAGGGCTCCCTGCCTCAAGGCCAACATCCTTGATGAGCATATATGGTAAAATTCTCAACAAGATCCTAGCAAACCAGATCCAACAACACATCTCAAAAGTCATCCACCATGACCAAGTAGGTTTCATTCCCGGGATGCAGGTCTGGTTCAACATTCACAAGACCATAAATGTAATTAAATACATCAACAGATGTAAAAACAAAAACCACATGATTTTGTCATTAGACGTGGGAAAAGGTTTTGATAAAATCTAGCACCCCTTCTTGATAAAAACCCTCAAACATCTAGGAATAGATGAAACATACCTCAAAATAGTAGGAGCCATCAATGAGAAACCCACAGCCAGCATACTGCTAAACATACAAAAATTGAAACCATTTCCCCTGAAAATCGAAACAAGACAAGGATGCCCACTCTCACGCCTCCTTTTCAACATAGTTTTGGAAATCCTAGCTAGAGTAATTAGACAAGAGAAGGAAATCATGGGTATCCAAATATTAAAAGAGGAAGTCAAGTTATCCCTCTTTGTAGACAACATGATTCTGTACCTTGAAAACGCAAGAGATACTGCCAAAAACCTCTTTGCACTGATAAAGGACTTTGGCAAAGTCTCAGGGTATAAAATCAATATGCAAAAGACAGTTTTATTTCTGTACACCAACAATAAGCAGAAACCCAAATAAAAAGCACAATCCCATACACAATAGCCACAAAAAAGTGAAATACCTTGGCATCTTCCTAACCAGAAACTTGAAAGACCTTTACAATGAAAACTACAAAACACTGCTGAAAGAAATCAAAGATAACATGAACAAATGGAAAAATATTCCACGCTCATGAATTGAAAGAATCAACATTGTTAAGATGTGCGTTCTACCCAAGGCAATCTACAGATTTAACACAATACCCATTAAATTACCACCAGCATTCTTCTCAGACCCAGAAATGACAGCACAGGAATTCATATGGAAACATTAATGACCACAAATAGCCAAAACAATCCTCAGCAAAAAGTGGGAGGTATCACAGTCGCACACTTTAAACTTTAAGCTACAATAGTCAAAACAGCCTGGTACAAGAACAGACATATAGATCAATGGAACAGGATAGAGATTCCAGAAGCAAAACCTCAATTTCTCAACCAACTCATCTTCGTCAAAGCCTCCACCAATATCAATGGGGACAGGAGAACCTATTCAGTAAACGGTGCTGGGAAAATTGGCTGATCACATGCAGATGATTAAAACAAGACCCCTGCCCCTCACCATACACAAAAAATCAACTCTAAATGAATCCAGGTCCTAAACATAAAAACTCAAACTATAAGAACCTTAGAATATGCAGGAGACAACCTTATGGAAATTGGAACTGGCAATGAATTCCTGATCGAAACCTCAAGTGCCCATGCCATAAAAGATAAGAAGACAAGTGGGACCTCATTAAACTAACAAGCTTCTGCAAAGCCAAAGAAACCATCAAGAGAGCAGGAAGACAGCCCACAGACTGGGAAAAATATTTGCCAACTGTATATCTGACAAAGGCCTAACATCTAGGATCTACAAGGAATTCATATGTGAAAAAAAAAAAAACCCAGCCCCATTACAAAGTGGACAAAAGATATGAATAGACAGTTCTCAAAAGAAGACGTATGAGCAACAGATACATGAAAAAATGCTCAGCCTCACTAGCCATCAAAGAAATGCAAATTAAAACCACCCTGATATACCACCTAACTCCAGTCAGAACAGCCATCATAAATAACTCAAAAAACAACAGATACTGGAAAGAATGCAGGGAAAAGGGAACACTTCCACACTGTTGATGGGAGTGTAAACTAATACAACCCCTGTGGAAAACAGTTTGACGAATCCTAAAAGATCTAAAAATCGACCTTCCATACAACCCCGCAATCCCCCTACTGGGTATATACCCGGAGAACTCAAATCCCTCTATGAAAAAGATACTTGCATGTGCATGTTTATTGCAGCATTATTCACAATAGCAAAAACATGGAACCAACCATGCTACTCATCAAAAGAAGATGGGATAAAAAAATTGGCACATATACATAATGGAATATTATGTAGCCATAAAGAAGGACAAAATTATGAACTTTGCAGTAACTTGGATGGACTTACAGTCTATAATAGTGGGTGATGTGTTACAAAAACAAAGAACTGAGTATCACATTTTCTCACTCATAAGTGGACCTTGAAAAATTATCATAATACTATAAGAAAAGGATGGCAATAGTGAGAAACTGCCAGGGGAGGGAGGGTACACCTCATCAACCAGAGTACCTTCATAAAGAGCATTTGTATACTAACCCTGAACTGTACCCCACCTTTTTAAAATAAAAAATATTTTAAAACTAAAAATAAATAAACCTTGCATTGTTGTTTTCAAGTTCTCCATTAGAGACAAAAAAAGCAAACAAAAACATTGAAACTATTTGTGTCCCCATTAAAATTGCATTAAATGTATCAAGTGTTTCAAATAACTTAGGTCACTTTAATATCTTCAACCTCTGGATACATAATGTGCCCTCCTAAGTTATTTGATACATTGACTGCAATCCTAATTAAGGCACTATAGCTCCAAGGAAAGCCAGTGCTTTGAGAAGGAGGTAGATCAAATCAGGCCTTGTTATGTCAAAACAAATAAGGTCTACCACAAATATAGTTCTAGTTTCTTCTGAACAGTATATTTTCTTTAAAAAAAATCATATTTTTAAATTTTAAACATTTTATCTTTATTTCTAAGGATCCACTGAGTTTATATTTGCGAGTCCAGTGAATTTATTCTGCAAGTTTTGGTTATTTTCAGAGAGTACATCTGTCTCAATTTAGTGAGAGCTGCTTCCTCTAATCTCTTTTGTGGATCTAGATTCTGGTTTGAATGATGATAGTTTTGACTCCTAGCAGAGGCAGCTGGGTACTAGCATCACATATGGTGTTCCAAGGAATAGGTCAGTGTGGGAATTATTCATGCTTTGAATGAATATCCTGTAACTATACATATATTGTACATATATTAAAAAATAATGTTTTAAGAAAGTCTATTAAAGATATCTGTTGATGTATAAATAAAATTAGAATTTTTTTCTTAAGATGTATTGTGTAAAGTTAGAAAAGTAGTTTCATTATTTAAACAAAATATAATCTCCTTAACAGTTAAAACTGTAACTTTGTGCTTCATCTTATTTTCGCTGAGTCAAATATTTAATAGCTACTATGATTATTCACTTTTGCTCAATATCACCCCATGTAATCTAGCCAAACTTTCCTGATTTAAAAAAGTTACTGAAAAAAATTTAAAAATTGTATTTTCGTGTGATGAAAGTTTGATTCTATTTCTTTAGTACTTTAAAATACTCACTTTGACACTGGTACATTTTTTTATGTGACCATGAAATGTTCGCATTGCGCATGCAATGGAGAATATTATTTTCCCTATTAAGATATGCTCTGTGAAAGAAAATATACGTTATATGCCTCAAATACACCAATAAACCTTTATAAGATCAAAGTAAACATTTATATATGAAATTTTACTTCTCAACCATAGTGACACCGATGTATTAAAAACTGAGTATTAAAAGCAAATATAAATGCATGTGTGAGGAAGAAAATGAACTTTTTTATTTGAGGAAATGATGACTCAAGGGATGGATACTCACCTCTAGGTCACCAGGTTGAATCTAATCCAGGTGAATATTGACTGGAAGTTGCTGCCATCTGACAGCTATGTGGTGATTTGTGTGTACTAGTTTGCTGGTAATAATCTTAATAAAGAAGAATTAACAACCTAAAAGTTGCTACTGCAATTAGCATTAAATGGTACCCTTCTTAGCAGCATCATTATATTAAAATGGCAAACTTTCATTCTCTAAACCTAACTAGTTGGGGAAAAATAAGAAAAGTGAAAAGTGCCATTTTCTATTTTGGGAGCAATATAAGGCCAAAAACTGAAAGAAACCACCTCACTGAACTTGCATCCATCCATTTACTCATCAAATTTTGGGCCTCATATCATAGCTACAAGGGAAAAAGGGAATAGAATAATGAAACAGTTGCAGGCTCTGTTTTCTGGTGACATATAATCTACTAAAGGGAGATAGAACATGTACACAGGTAGCTATAGTATAAGAAAAAATGATACATATGCCTTCAAAGAGAACAAATAAAATAGACTTCCCATCACCTAGACTTGTGATGTGGGGGGATTTGGGCAGATGGAAAGGTAAAGAGGGAACACAAAAATAAACCAAGAAAATCCATTTATAGCCACACTTCTCATGAACCATAAATTTATTTAACTCATTGATTCTTACTTTTTGCATTATTAAACTTGCATATTATTAAATATGGACTTCTTAACAATAAAAATGTAAATATTATTGAGTCACACCTCCATTCTACATGAAACAGAAATAAACAAGTTCACACGGAAAACAGATTCTAGCAAATAGAAAATAATAATCTTTAGGACATTATACCTAAAACACACACTCACCAAAATGAATGAACATTGTATAAAATATAACTGAAAGTTATTTTCACTCAGCATCATTTAATTTCATCAATAATATTTTCATAAGTACTAATTTATAAAAATATACCTGAATGATGGTTCATTTACGTCTTGTGCTGTGCAAAACATTGTCATTAGCTGGATGACTTTCTTATGATAAAGAAAACCAATTTTTCATCACAGTGAATCAATAAATATATTTCAGTTTGGAATAAGTACTGAATCTCAGTAATGAAAAGACTTAGAGTAGTTAAAAAAAGGAGGTGAGGGGAACCTACAGGCTTTCAGCTTAACAGGTGAGAGCCTCACCCATCCAAACATGAAATACTGTGGAAAGATCAACACAGTGAACCCAAATTCATGAAGAAAAATGAATACTCATCAGAATGGTAAAGGACACTTCAAATCTCCAGGAGGAGAAAGCAGGGGAACAACCTCTGTGACAGCGCTCAGTGCTTAGCGAAGGAAGTGAGTACAACCCAGGAACACAGGAACACAGGGCAAGACTGAAAACTCCTTCTCAGAAATACCTTTCCATCTGCTTAATCCAAGCCATGAGAGAACACCCATTTCTCCAAGGCCTTGTAACTGTCTCAGGGGAAGGTCAAGAGTTGCTGAGAAGGAAACACACTCAGTAAAGTTTTAGGTGTTCTCTCAAATCTGCGACTGTGAGGAGGACACCATTTTTGACCCAGGACCATTGTCTCAGCAAGGACAAATGCTGCAGGCATTTCAGTTTCCTCCCAGAGATGAGAGTGCTTGCTCTGGAGCAGGGGAGGGAAACTCCCAGAACCAGAGAAAGGTGGGGATTGTGGCGATCACCACAGGGTTTGGAGTTGGATCTGGGCTCATCCCAGCTGCAGGCTGGGAGTGGTGGAGGACATGTCAAATCCATGTTTCCTCCCAGGAAGAGAGCCAGGGTCAGATCTGTGGTGACCCAGAATCAGTCTCTGTGTGTCACTGCCAGGCACCCCACCCCATTGTCTAGACAGTTACATAAGATGGTCCAGTAACACTGAGGAACACCAGAATTAAAAGGTAAGACCCTAGAAGGGATTCCCATGCCCACACCCCAGAAACCGCAGCCTGAGTGGAAGGAAAGTTTCCGTATCATTCGTTTCCATAAATAGCAGGTCCTGCAACCAACAACAGTTTTGAAATCCAGAACTATTCAGCAAACACCACTGCTAAAGCCCCAGCCTCTCTCCTCAGACCATTTGGTGCAGTGTGCCCCAGAAACACTCAGGACAAGGAAAGCCCCCTCTCCAACACATCTGGGAATGCAGTCTAAGTAGCCTGAGTGGTAGAGTTCCTGATCTGGGTAGCAAGCTTAAAGCCAGGGTTAGCTTCAAGACCCAGAATTGAGCTGCAGCTGGCATTGCAGAGGCCACAGCTTGCCCCTAATCTGTCAAGGAAATATGTCCCTCTACTACCAAGGTCAAGCAGCCCCATTTCTACACACCCGGATTAGTAGCTTAAGCTACCCCACCCTCTCTGCACAGTGATCCTTGTGCAATGAGGACCCCTGTGATCCATGCCCAACATACCCAATCACTTTGAGCAGGAGTCTGAGCCACTTTTTCCTGCAGGGGCACAGTCCTTGTGTTATGGTACTCTCTCTGCTCAATACCCAGATATATCCCCAGGTCTGGAGCTCCCACTCTTCTAGATTAACTTAGGCTGCCCTCCCCTTCCTGAGCAGAGAACTTGAGGCTGTGGAGGTCCTCTAATACCTCACTTAGGCATACTTCTTGGTACTCAGAGGCTGCACACTACACTCTGCCTCAGAGCTGGTGCCTGTGCCTGCTGTAGGTGGATGCATGTGTGGGCCTGCCCAGTTTGGCCCTGCCTATCACGTTTCTTCCCTCCTCAGTACTGAACTGGCAGCATAGTGCATTCTGCAGATCAGCATACTGCTGAGACAATAGTTTCTTCCAGTAAACAAGGATCATATAAATACCGACCCACATCAGCAGTAGCCAGCTTTTACCCATAGGCACCATCTGCTGGCCTGAAGGTTGAACAACACAACACAACAGGTAATTTGCTAACACCAGCACACACTGCTGAGGAGCATGATAAGCCTCCTGAGACCCTCACCAACAGAGCCGCACAGGAGGCAGCAAGCCTATTGCATCACTATTACAACCAACATTCAGGAAAGCCTACATGTACAGGTGATTTGTATCAAAGAAACTCATACAGATCACCCATTATAGTTCATCCAGATGAGAATGAACCAGAGAAACAACTCTGAAAGTGTGAAAAAACAGTGTTACCCTTCCAAAAGAGCACATCAACTCTTCAACAACAGACCCTAACCAAAATGAAATGCCTGAAATGTCAGGTAAAAAATTCAGAATATTGATTATAAAGAAGCTCAACAAGATGCAGGAGAAAGCTGATCACCAACACAAAAAAAAATTAGCAGAACAATTCAGGAGGTGAAAGGAGAGATTGACAACTTTCTTTAAAAAGAACTAAAAACCTCAACGATAGAGATACAAAACACAGTGCAAAGCTTTAGCAATAGGCTAGACCAAGTGTAAGAAAGGATCACAGAGCTGGAAGACAGGTTCTTTGAATCAAGTCAGTCAGACAGAAATAATGAAAAAAAGAATGTCAACAAGATATATGGGATTATATAAAACTACAAAACCTATGAATCATAAGCATTCCAGAGGGAGAGGAAGTTAAATTTTAAAAGTATGGAAACATATTCAAGGAAAAAGTTCAAGAAAACTCCCCTAGTCTTCAAAGAGATGTAGATATCCAGATACGAGAAACTCAAGAAATTCTGCAAGATACATTGCCAGAAGAACTTCACCCAGGCATACACTTGTCAGATTCTCCAATATCAACATGAAAGAAAATATCCTAAGAGCAAAAAGTGAGACATAATCAATTACTTATAGAGAAAGACTAAGTGCAAACTTCTCAGCAGAAACACTGCAAACAAGAAGCAAATGGGGGCCTATCTTCAACCTCCTTAAAGAATTGCCAGACAAGAATTTTATATTCAGCCAAACTAAGCTTCAGAAAAGAAGAAAAAATAAAGTCCTTTCCTGACAAACACTAAGGGAATTTGTCACCACTAAACCAGCTTTACAAGATGTGCTCAAAAAAGTTAAAAAAAACTTGGAAACAAAATAATGAATTTCACCATCTTAAAAAATCACATAAGTACAAAACCCACAGAATCAATACAATATACATTTTTATCGCCACAGCAGCTAGCTTACAATACTGGAGTGGGAAAAAACCTCACATATCCATGTTAACCCTGAACATAAATGATCTAAATGCCCTCCCTTAAAAGAATCAGAGTGGCATGCTGGTCTAAAACGCAAGACCCAACCACATGCTGTCTTCAAGAGACCCACTTTCTGGTCAAAGACAGTCACAGACTCAAAGTAGATGGGTGGAAAAAGATATATAAGTGAATGGAAAACAAAGATGAGCGAGAGTAGCCATCCTCATATCAGATAACTCAGATTTTAAATCAAAATCAGTAAATTTAAAAAAAGACATAGATGGGCATTTGTAAAGATGAAGAGTGCAACTTGACAAAAACATTTAACTAACTTAAACATGTACACACTGAACACCAGAGCACCCAAATTCATGAAGCAAACACTACTTGACTGAAGAAAACATACTGATAACAATACAGTAATAGTGGTGACATTAACACCCCACTGACATCACTAGACAAATCATCAAAGCAGAAAATTAACAAACAATCTGGACTATAAATAAATGGACCTAACAGACATCTACAAAACTTTCTACCCAATAACCATAGGATATACATTCTTCTCATCTTCATGTGGAACATTAAATTTTAAAGGTCTCAATGAATTTAAAAACATCGAAATTATACCAAACATCTTCTCAGACCACAACTGAGCAAAATCATAAACCAACTCTAAGAGAAGCTCTTAAAACTACAACATTTCATGAAAACTGAACAACTCACTTTTGGGTAAACAATAAAATTATGGTAGAAATCAAAAAACTTGTTGAAACAAATGAGAATAATGACACAACATATCAAAACCGCGAGAACACAACATTCTAGAGGAAATTTTATAGCATTAAATACCTACATCAAAAGATGAAGAGAAATTAGCTTAACCTAGCATCTCAAGAAATTAGTAAAACAAGAACATTCTACCTGGAAATCTAAAACTGGCAGAATAAAATAAATCAATAAATAACAAAGATCAGAGCTATACTAAATAACACTGAGACCAAAAAAGTGATACAAAGGATCAATGAATCTAACAGTTAGTTATTTGAAAGGATAAAAAAGCTGACAGACAACTACCTAGACTAACAAAGAAAAAAAAAAAGACTCAATTTAATCAGAAACGACAGAGTCAACATAACAACTGATACCACAGAAATACAAAAGATCATCAGAAACTGCTATGAACAGCTCTATGGCAACAAACTGGAAAACCTCGAGGAAATGGATAATTTCCTGGAGACATACAATCTCCAAAGATTGAACAAGGAAGAAATAAATAAACCCTAAATAGACCAAGCATGAGCAACCAAATTGAATCAGTAATAAAAAATCTTCCAACAAGAAAGCCTAGGGTCAGAAGTATTCACAGATGATTTTTATCAGATATACAAAGAAGAGCTGATACTGAAGCTATTACCAAAAAGTCAGGGAGGTGGAATTTCTCCCAAATTTATTCTATGAAACCAGTATCAAACTGATACCAAAATCAGACAAGGATACAACAAAAAAATAAAACCACAAGCCAATTTCCCTGATGAATATAAATGCAAAAATTCTTAACAAAATACTATCAAACTGATTTCAATAGCATATCAAAAAAAATTTATCTATCATGACCAAGTGAGTTTTATTCCAAGTGGGTTCAATACATGCAAATCATTTAATATGATCCACCACATAAAAAGAAGCAAAAATAAAAACTGTATGGTCATCTCAACAGAAGTAGAAAAAGCATTTTATAAAATTCAACATCTTTTCATGATAAACACCCTCAATAAATTGGGCTCCAAAGGAACATATCTCAAAATAATAAGAGCCATATATGACAAACTCAAAGCAAATGTCACACTTAATCAGGAAAAGTTGAAGACATTCTCCTTCAGAACAGAAACAAAACAGAAATATCTATTTTCACTAGTCTTATTTAACATTTTACTGGAAGTCCTAGCAAGAGGACCCTGGCAAGAGAAAGAAATAAAAGGCCTTCGAATTGGCAAGGGAAAAGTCAAATATCCCTGTTCATGATACATGATTGTATACCCACAAAACCCTAAAGACTCCTCCAAGAAGCTTCTAGACCTGATAAATGACTTCAGTAAAGTCTCAGGAAACAAAGTCAATGGATGAAAATCAGTAGCATTCCTATATGCCAATAACGTTCAAGCAGAGAATAAAATCAAGAGCTCAATCCCATTCACATTAGCCATAAAAATAAAGTAAAACACCTAGAAGTATACCTAACTAAGGAAGTGAAAGACCTCTACAAGGAAAACTGCAAAACACTGATGAAAGAAGTCATAGGTGACACAAACAAATGGAATCACTCCCCACGTTCACAAATTTTAAAAATCAATATTGTTAAAATGACCATACTGCCCAAAGCAAACTACAGATCTGATGCAATCCCAATCAAAATACCAACTTTATTCTTCACAGAACCTGAAAAAAATATTAAAATGTATATGAGACCAAAAAAGAGCATGAATAGTCAAAGCAAATCTAAGCAAAAAGAACAATTATGAAGGCATTATACTACCTAACTTCAAATTATACCGCAAGGCTATAGTAATCAAAACAGCATAACACTGGTACAAGAATAGACAAATAGATCAATGGAAGAAAATAGAAAACCCAGAAATAAAATGACGTACCTACAACCAACTGCTTTTTGACAAAGCTGGCAAAAATAAACAATGGGTAAAGGATCCTTTTCAATAAATGATCTTGAGAAAATTGGCCATCCATATGCAGAAGAATGAAACTGGACTCTTATCTCTCACTATATACAAAGATTAACTAGAGATGGATTAAAGGCCTGAGACTATAAAAGTCCTAGAAGAAAACCTAAGAAACATTCTTCTGGATATCTGAACATAAATGAACTAAACATCACCACTTAAAAGAATCAGAGTGACAGACTGTATTTAAAAACAAGACCCAACCATATGCTGCCTACACAAGACCCACCTCCTGACCAGGACCTTGGCTTAGGCAAAGATTCTATGATGAAGACCTCAAAAGCATTGCAACACAAACAAAAATAAATAAATGGGTCTTAAACTAAACTAAAAAAAAAAAACTCCAAAAACAAACAAACAAAAAATTGCATAGCAAAAGAAATAATCAACAGAGTGAGCAGAAAACATACTGAATGGGAGAAAATACTTGCAAATTATGCCTCAGACAAAGGGCTAATATCCAGAATCTACAAAGAACTGAAATAACTCAACATGAAAAAAAGCAAATAACCCCATACAAATTAGAGCAAAGTACATGACTAGACACTTCTTATAAGAAGACACACAAGCAGTCAACATGCAACGTGAAGAGATGCTCAATATGACTAATCATCAAAGAAATGCAAATTAAAATCACCACAAGATATCACCTCACACCAGTCAGAATGACTATTATTAGAAAGTCAAAGAACAACAGATGTTGGCATGGTTGCAGAGAAAGGAAACACTCATTCACTGTTGGTGGGATTGTAAACTAGGGCAAGTTCTATAGAAAATAACATGAGATCTACCCAAAGGAAAAAATACACCTGTACTCATTATGTTCATTGCAGCACTATTCACAGTAGCAAAATCATGGAATCAACTCAAGTGAGCAGTAGATACACATCATGAAATACTATACAGCCATGAAAGAGAAAGAAATTGTGTCCTTTGTGGCAACATGGATACAGTTGGAGATCATCATCCCTAAATGAACTGACTCAGAAACAGAAAACCAAACACCATATGTTCCCACTTATATGCAAGATGGAAGTAATAGACAATGGGGACACCAATAATATGGGCTGCAGGGAGAAAGTTAGAGTTCAGAAATTATCTTTTGAGTGCAATGTTCACTATTTAGTGAATGGACCACCTGAGACCCAATCCCCACCACTACACAATATGTGCATATCACAAACATGCATGCATATCTACTGAATCTAAAATAATGAGAGAAAAAGCAGTCAAAAATTCTTGTAGTCAAAATACAAAAGCATGATATAGTTAATAAACAACATAAGATCTAAATAGAGCTAATAAAATACCTTAGAGTAATTGCAAACTCCCTTTCTTAGGTAATTTGTCCTTTGGGTAAGAAAAGGTTGGAATCTACTTCAATTGTGCAACTAAATGAGTATGTAACCAGAAGTAAGAGATCTAACTTTTCAGAGCCTCAGATTGTCACCTATAAAATTGAATGGAGAAGAATTCAATTTTTTTAAAGACGTAGAACTCAACTTTTTTCACACACAAAAAATTCTAACTTGAATCTTATAAATATACTAAAGATAAACATGCAGTGTTTGTAGTTTAAACCCAGTGTCTGGGTTCTTGCTGATGCTGGTACTACACCTAGAGAGCACTAGGCAGACTGAAATTCACTACTTGCAATGAAGTGAAGAAATTTGGAAAAAATAGCATTTAATAAATATTCACAGATCCAGAAATCTTAGGGGAAAATTTGATAATTTGTGGCAAGTGTAGAAGAATATTGCTACTTATTCTGTGAGGCTTTTAGGAGACATAATAAAATCATATATGCAGTATACATAGCACGGAGCTTTGCAAACTGGGGGATGATCAATAAACAATTGCTCCTTCTTTCTCTTCTTCCCAAACTCATCTCAATTGCATCATTCTTCTGCAATATTATAACTTAAGCAAGATTTTCTACTTGCAAGTGATAACAACATAACAGCTTTCAATGAGACGATTAAGCCCAGCATTCTCAAAGAAAGCAGTATTGCTTCTAAAAGGGCAAAAGTTGGATATTGATGCATAAAAACAATCTTATGCTTTTTATTCATACAACACAAATATACATATAGAGCATAAACATAAATACAATATATGTGTGAAAGGGCAATTAGGAAAAAAAAGTCTTAAAAAATTCCTCAGGGGAATGACTACGAAAAAAAGGTTAAAAAGCATAGGACTACATAAACAATTAGAAATTGCATTCAGAGAAACACGAGCTGATCTTAAACCAGATGAATGTTAATTTATACATTTAACATTATCTACTAAATGCATACCATGTGTAAAGCAATTTATCAGACATTATAAGGAATACAAAGATATGTGGCATAGTCCATGAACTCAAGACGTTTAGAATTTATCACCAAATGTTAAAAGCATCAAATAGTACAAAGGTTCAGGTGTTCAAAGAATGAACTTATTTTCTTGCTGGAGTGATCAGAAAGTTTTCAGAGGAGACGGTTTTCCAGTTGACTGTTGAAGAAGTATGGATTAAGTGGTTTGATACAGAGCAGAAACATTTCAGATTGGGGGAGAGGCATGAATATAGATCTAAACATAGGAAAGAGCAGGCAGAAAAGTAATAGTGAAGGATGATTTGAACTGGAGAGTAAGAATTTTACATGATAGAGAATGGGAAACCAGGATGAGCTGGAAAAGAACAAGTCTGGGGCTGGCAGATCATCAAGAGGCTACTCCTATGATGAGTATCTAGGAATGAAACAAAAATTTCTGTCCAAAAGATGACAGCAATGGAAATGTTGAAGACTCAGTAGAACTTGACAATTTGTTACTTGTAAGGGTGATGAGGAGAATGAAAGGGAGAAATCAAAGAACGTTAACGTTTCAATTTTGAATGTCTTGGAAAATAATTACATCCCCTTTATGATTCTCCATGGCTTTTCACTCCATTCTTGTCCCAGCTCCATGCTTAAGATTAGGAAAAAAGAGAGCTGTTTTTTTGCTAGGTCAGTCTGAACAAACTCTACAAATCACACCAATAGTCATCAAGACTGACTATTTCTACATGCATAAGTCCATGTTTCAGTCCCAAAGAAAAATTTAGATTTATTGTAGAGACGAGATCTAGCGAAGTTGCCCAGACAGGTCTTGAACCCACGAGCTCAGGCAATCCACTCACCTCGGTCTCCCAGATGCTGGGATTACAGGCTGAGCCACCGAGCTCTGAAAAATTTAATTTATCCCATAGAAATACAATATTTCCTTCTCTCTTACTTTTGGATAAGTTGCCATAGAAATTTGTGTAGTGGGGATGAACTCCTGAGATAGCATTCACATTTTTTTTAAAGTCACCTGACAGATTTTTAAGACTTTTAATTATGAAATAATTATTTAAATAGTTAAACACATAATCAAACTTCATGCTACATACCCATTATAAACACTCCCATGTATAATAGAATACATACAACAACAAATACCCCTTGTATGATGTGGTATAGAGAAAATGCATGCCCTATCTCAAATGATAGTTGTCCCTTTTACCTGCAGTTTTGCTTTCTGTGGTTTGTTACTTATGGTCAAGAAGTCTGAAAGTACCTGTAGGTGAGACTACAGTAAAAGAAGATATTTTGAGAGGTAGAGAGATCATAGTCACACAACTTTTATCATATATTTTTGTAATTGTTCAATTTTATTATTAGTTGTTGTTAATTTTTTAATGTGTCTAATTTATAAGCCACAGTAGAGTTTATAATTAAGTTTTAACATAGGTGTGTATTCATATACCTATACCTAACATATACATACACATAAATATACATAGAGTATTTATAGTTTGGTACTGTCTGTGGTTTTAGGCATCTACTGAGGGTTTTGGAACATATCCCCAATGGATAAGAGAGAACTACTCTAGTTAGGGCATTTTACATTGAAGAACCTATAAATGATGACAACAGTATAATCTATATGCTATATGCAATAGTAAAAAACTTATTTCCAGATACAATAATTAGCTTGAGAAAAATTTATTGGACAATAAATATGGACCACAAAATTGAAATTACAGGAAGGTAGAGAATATTTTCTGGGCCCCAAAATTGTTTGATTCCATCTGAAAGATAGATCTACAGTATAGATAGTGAAATAAGGCTGATAGAAGTAGATGACTGAGTTTATTGCCTCTCAAAATATAAAGTGAAGCAGCAACCTGAAATGAAAAAGTGGCAGCAGATGGTTCCAGATATAGAAAGAAAAATATCTCAAACTAGTGGGGCATAAATCTCTTAAAGATGACAAAGAAAAAGACAGGATAAGTCTCATTGGCTTTTTCATCTCATAATATTATTCTGCTCATTTTCTCTACTAATCCAAAATATGATATTTGAATAAAGCAATATCCAGCATATTAAATGTATTCCTCCAACATTTTTTTGATCTTCATTACTGGAAAGGTAGCAAGCATCACAGAAAAAAATATAGAGAAAAATTACTTCTGTACCAGCCATCATTACCTAATGGTGGATAAATCTTCTGTCTAGATATACAATTTATTGGATGTACAGAAAAATGAAATAGGTTTACTCACAGGTGCAATCATGAATATTGACACTGATCTATGATGTGCACCTGGCACAATTCTCACAGACCTCTCCTTCTGGAATGACAAATTACAAGTGTGTCCTGTAATTTATAATAGGCCAATTACTTCTAGCCCTGTCAGTATCATTAGCTCAGTGTGTGACACCTGCACACATTGAACACTGACAGCTCTGGATGCTCCTCCTCTTCTGAGCAGGAGGTGACTGTGAAACATGGCTAGTAAATAAAGTTGATTTTGAGACTCTGACTATTAACGTTTAACCCATGACCTGTACCCAGTTCTCAGTTCCTTTTTTATTAAATAATTAACTTTTTCACAAGAACTTCTACTCCTGTGTTCCTGACCTGGGCCAAGGCTGACTACCCCAGTTTCATTACTCTGTTCACGATGATAAACAAAATAGACACAATCAGTGCTGAGTTTATATTGCTCCCCCATCCTTTTTAGTCTTCTTTGGTAGAAGAGTTGTCCCTACTTGCTTGAATTTAAAGGAACGGAGGCAGGAATTTTTTTTTTTTTTTTTTTTTTTGAGCTTGACAACAATTCAGTTCTTTCATGGTTTTCTCCACAGTACACTGATCTTTTCTATGTCCAACAAGTGAGTAGCAACTCTACTTGACAATCTAGGTTTTTGCATGAATGTTTGAAAGAAGACACAAGGATAATTTAAGCTCTGGCTCTGTTTTTTAATATCCCTTGATCTACTTACAAACTCTATGAGCTTGGAAAAAGTATTTAATCATTTCTAACTCTCAATTTCTTCATCAATGAACAGAAAATACTGAAAATGATTTTTTTAAAAATACTCTGTTTTAACCCAGTTATAAGTGATAACATTATGTACAAGACAGAAAGCATTGAAAATTAGTTGGAAAAGAATTAGTAAACAAATAAAATAAATTCAATTGACATTTGATAATAGTAAACAAAAACATGACATACAACAATAATAATTAGGTTATTATGAGGTAGATACTTTTGGAGCAGAATAAACATTCAGTAAATATTTGAAGCTTAATAATATAATTTCCACATATAGGAAATTAACAGTAACTTGGTACTAACAATTATCCAAAGAATAATCATGAAGAAAAAAGGAGACAGCAGGGAGAGTGGGAAGGAATTAAGATTACTTATATTTCTTTATATTTCTGCTTACTAACTGTAAGACAATTAATTCCATTCATTAAAGTAAAATAACATTTGACAAGATAAATATTTTATTATGAAATATTCGTATTTCTGGAGATTTCATACACGGTCTAAATTTGTGTGAATGTTTTTTGGAGAGAAACATTGAGATGTAGAGTCTACAAACACTTCAAAAAAGAAAAAGAAATTCCCATTGTTCAATAAATACTAAATAGATTAATATTCTTAGACACTGATATTTTTCACTTTTTGTCGGAAATATTTCAGCTCAAACACTGTACAAATAAATAAATACCTTATTGCAAAAATGAAGTATATGTCATCTTTCAAACATCCATCGTTCAAGGTGCAGTGCTTTTAAACATAAGATTAAAACTGTAGTAAGTACTCAAATGGCTTCCAAGAATAATTTAATAACTTAATAACAGTCTTAATTAGATCATGTTCTTCCAACTCTATTTTGAATGAAATATGACCAGGTCTAAAAAGCTGGCAACCCTGAGCTATTGATGGACAATATAGCAGACAGCTGACATTTCATTTCCACCATGGAGCTAACAGCCGTCCCCATTCCATATCATATCCATCTTTCATAAGGCCAAAACCAAATCCATTGCTGCAAATGAATACTGTCATTATGACATTTACATGTCAAGAATTATTCAAGCTTGACTAAATCCCAAAGTCTATGCTAAATTTGTCGAACACTGTTTATCCATTTTAAGTTTGTTCTAATTCAAGTAACTCTGCTAGAAAAACATATCAGATCATAAAATAATATCAAGATATAAAGCCTACTGATAAACCTCAAAGATATTGAATATATATATCATTAGAAAATGTATACTTTATATGAATGCTATATCTTAATAATTTCAAACTTTGTGTCTAATAATGTGCTTAATATTACAGTATAAGTTTTATGCCATAGTCTTCTTTATTTTGCTGCAGTTTCAAACAAGCATACTTTATCATGGCTCAAAAATTTATAGATATTCTGGAAGTCATCTACATCAATAAGAATATTATAGGTAATGCTATGGCAACAAATTACAGAAGAATGTCATTGTTTAACGCAGTGGAAGTGCATCATTCAAACAAAGACTAGATGACTCTCCAGGGCAGCTGTCCTCCATGAGACAACTTAATATTTCTGATGTCTGCAGTCCTGTGGTACCTTTACCTCGATATGTGCTCCCACGGTCCCTGTGGAGGGGAAGAATAGCGTGAAATAAAATTGATACCATCATTTCAGCTTTCATGTCATTACTCAAAGAAATCAGGACCACTCCTAGCTTCGGGGGACATAATTGTATTCCAGAATGGAGAAAAAAACAGAAATATTAGTAAGCAATAAAAATTTTTTTACCACATCATCTAATCCAATACTTTCATTTTCTGGCTAATCAAACTGAGACCCAGACTAAGGTCATAAGACTAGCAAATAGCAGAGATGGAATCATAACATTGTTCACTAATAGATTAATCAAATTAAAGTATCATGAAAATGATGGCTCTTCACTGGGTTTGGTAATAGCAGATAACATTTTTATATCATTTTTTGACTGAGATTCTAAAGCAAAAATCCAAAGTGAATGTTTTAGGAGTGAAGACTGTCCAGGATTATGGTATCCTCCAAGTAATGCCAGGGTAGCCACCCCAAGACCAGGTAATAATAAGGACACTGGAGTAAATGAATACATCTCTTAATGGTCGTATAAAGACTAATCTTCTGTTTATAATAAATATAACTTCACTATATCCTAGAGCCAGACATAGCCCATATGACTCATTGAATACCATTCAGTTCAGTGTTTGTAATACTTAACATGCCATCTCCTGATAATAGTAAATAAATACTACTATTTATATATATAATTCAGGCTTTCAGATGTTTGAAATATTACAGACATTTTGTTTAATCTGGAAGAAAAATTGGGTTATTATGATAGCGGCTTCATTTTCTTTGCATAAGCATCACAAAACTATTTAAACTTAAAGTTAGTCAGAGTAAGATAGGCTAATTAAATCTAAACTGAATACATTTCATAGACAACCAAACAATGTCATCTGTGGCCAGAACTAAAATTTGGCACTTGAATTCTACTCTCTTGAAATATGTACAATTTGATAAAAAGCTAAGATCTCATTTTAAAAATTAGTGCATTATTTGAATAAAACTGCTATCATAATGTCCTCAATCTGTAGAAACAAAGAAAGACACACAAAGGCTGTTTGGGCACTTTCTTGTTTGACTAATTTTATCAGTATTCATTAATTTTCATTCTGGAAAATCAAAATGTTAAAAAATCACAAATAGTGAATTCCAGAAAGATATCTATATCTTGGAAATAAGGTTTCTCATTCTCCAAAGTCAATTTTGGAACCTCAAATTTATTATAGAGTAATAAAAACAGCACGTCTGTAATGGTGCAGAAATCTGTGGAGACATTTGGAAAACTACTGTTTTTAATAGATGCACTTGGAATAATGTTGTCACTAGACTATCACTCGCCTATTATAGTTCCAGGCCGTGATATTTCATATAAGTCTGATGGATCTAAGACCATGTAATAGACATTATAAACGGTATAGAATTAAATAAGCTATAACATCCAACCTTAAATTAAAGCTAGAAACTTTATTTTATAACTCATGATTGAAATGAGAAAAAAGTTAATTAAATGCCTGCTTAATTCTCACCCAACAATTTAATATTTACTGTTTTATTTTAACTAGAATAATAAAACTTTTGTCTGTTTTCCCTCCTCAAAAGATGTTTGGTGTGGCCATTACTAAAAGTTCACAAATGTAATACCAAAACTGCATTTGGGTCTTTGTGTAGCAAACAAAGTTACTGTTTTGCTCAAAGTTACTGTTTTGCACACTCTCAAATGTGGTTATAAAGGTGCCTTTCCCTTAGATTATTAAGAGAGTCCCAATTAGGATTTATTTTACAGTTTTCCTCCCATATTGCATTTTTTGTTGTTGTTTTTAAAGGTCAGGTTTCCATTATAATGGTTAAGTTGTGTTTCTATAGAGAAAAAATATGAATTTTTTTTTTTTTAAAGATGTGGGTAACAATTCAGGATTAGGTATACAAATGGTTATCATACAGGCAAAGTTTGGGTCTCCTTTTGGTCCCCGCTTTGCTTGGTTTGAGATCAGGAACCCTTATTAATGTTACATGTCTTCCCCTTCCCCTGCCAGTTTCCTATAGTATTATGGTAAATGTTCAGGGCCTGCTTATGAGTGAGAACATGTGGTACTCAGTTATCTGTTTCTGTGATAAATCAGTAAGTATTATAGACTCTAAATCCACCCAAGTTGCTGTGAAGTCCAGAATTTGCTCTTTTTTATGACTGCATAATATTCTATCATGTATATGTACCACATTTTTTTTATCCAATCCAGTTTCGATGGGCAGCATGGTTGGTTCCATGTTTTTACAATTGTAAATAGTAAGGACATGCCTTTTTCTTATTCTTGGTCAACCAAAGGGGTACAAAGAGGTTAAGATGACAGAAAAAAAAGAAGAAGAAGAAGAAGAATGCCAAGATCTGAATTCATGGTAAAAGAGGCAGCCACGAATCACAAAGGCAATTAGGAAAATATCTGTCTTTCTCCCCATGGATTTAGAGTGTACTGTCTTTGAAAATTAAGATGCCATTTGGGAAGTATGTTGGGTGTAAGATCCAGCAGTTATCTTGAACATACATGATGAATAAATAAACTTGTTTGCAACTTATGCTGGGGGTGAAAACTCTAAGGAAACTTGTCTTGGAGTGCTTACTCTTACCCTAGACAGTTTCATGAAATGTGCCTTTGTCTCCAGAATGTCTCTAGAAAGTCAAAATGCTGTCAACTGAATACTCTAAATTAAAGAAATCTACTATGTAGTGACAGAGGGTGTGGGAAAAGGGTGGAATTGCTTACTCGGGGCATAACTCTCCTTGAGCATACATAAAGGGTGAAGCTTTCCAAAAAGAAAATAAAAAAGACAGTAAAGTTCAAGGCAAGGCAAAAGAAAGGAAGGTTCCTTGTTGTTGCTATTGACCTTGCTGCTGTCATTATCATGATTGTTTTAAAATGCATACCTAAATACAGCAGATATGAGTTACAATGTGAGGTATTACTGTGAGTGGACACTCTCAAATGTGGTTATATAGGTGCCTTTCCCTTAGATTATTAAGAGAGTCCCAATTAGGATCTATTTTACAGTTTTCCTCCCATATTGCATTTTTTGTTGTTGTTTTTAAAGGTCAGGTTTCCATTATAATGGTTAAGTTGTGTTTCTATAGAGAAAAAATATCAATAGGGAATTATAAAAGAAAAATTGCAGTGGTCCAGTTAAACAGGCAAGGAAAACTTTATTCAAGACTACTGCTAAAGGAAAGAGATTTAACTCAACTGTTGAAACAAAAGTCAGAAGAGTTTTTAAGATGGAGAGGACAGCAGAAAAGTACTGGGAGATGTTAGGTTGGTCATTGTGATTAGGCCATCAGTGTTTGCTAATTGTCTCTTACCAAAGAAATTAGGCTCCTACCCTCCCACAGAGATTGGGAGATAAGAGTCATCTTTACTGATGACTACATTTCAAAAGGATGACTGTCAGGTCCTTGAGAATTTCTGGACTATAGAGGATTTTCATGTTAAAGGGACAAAGAAAGAATTTATAATTGTAAGTTTTCTAAAGTAAATGTTCTAAGTAAAGGGAGGTTAGAATCACATAGTCAGGAAGAAATAATCTTAAAGTTTAGTCAAGCTGGGGAAAACCTTAAGGCTATGTTGATCAGAAGTTCAACAAGGTGTGTCCCACCTTCATATGCTTCTCCTCTGGCAGAGGTGATTGAATCCAGGAATTGATGGCAATAACTAGCAGAAAGTGAACTTGTCATAGTAAAGCTAGAGCAATGAGAAAGCACCAAAGGATTATGGAGCAGCATTAACATTTTACCTTAGAAGTATAAAATAAATTCTCTTTTTTTCTGCATATTTTCTAGAAGAAAAAAGTGGCTCTTGGAAAAGATTTAGGTGACAGCTATTGACTTCATAGCATATATAATAATTTTAATTTTGCTTTTGTTTGTTATCAAAGTATTTCAGAAGACTGCAAACATCATAAAGAAAGGGACAAGAAACTAATGGTTTTTATTCAAAATCATATAATCCAGACTTAGAATAGGATCTACATAAAACAAAAAGTGGATGAGAAGCAGTAAGTCAGTCAAGACTTCAGATCCAAGTTTTCAGTTTTTTCTACCATCTTGAACTTGGAACCTATAAATAACCCCACAAGACATCTCCTTTGATTATTTCTGATTAAGCTCTCACTTGCTGAACTGATTCATTTTCATCCTCTCTCTTCTTATTTAACTATGGGGAGACTGTAGAGAAGGGTTAAAGGAATCAAATTTATATAGGAAGCATTAGTGGAGTGTTCTGAGCCTACAGAAGGGGATTGTGGGCATGTCTTCCAAATTCCTCCTTCATTGACATCACATCGGTAACTTCCAACTGGCCTTTCTGGGAGGTGTCTTTAAACACACACACACACACACACACACACACACACACACACGCATGCACGCATGCACGCAAACACACACACACACACAGAGAAACATAGAGAGAGAGAGAAATTAACAAATATTACAAATCAGAATTTTGTTCCTCTGAAAAAATCATTATTAAACATTTACCAGCATACCACTGAAATCCTATAGCTAAGAACTTAAATAAAAATTATTACATAAAATAGATCTGAAGGAAGAGGAACAGAGTGAGGAAAAGAGCTAACAATTATTTAGAAACATATGTATTTTTAATTTAAGACTCCAAATAACCCTGAGAAACAGTTATGCTTGTTATTGTTGCTGTTATTATTATATCTATATAGGGACTGGAAAACTGAGACTCAAAAAGTATAATGCTTAAGACTATAAAATAATACATTGTGGAATTAAATTTAAAATGAAGTCATTCTCCCACATTGTTTATCTTTCCACATAGTATGCTTTATAAACAAGAATTCTTTGTTATTCAAAAGTACATAGGGTATATAAGCCTTTAAATTTACTCTTGTAAAATATCAGATTCAGAAATGTTAAAATAATTTTTCTAATATTGATTAGAAAGTAGCCATTTCCAGATGTCAAATACATGCTTTTCTTTGTTATTCTTTATTATAATTTAAAGTAAAGAAAGAAACATCTTAACAATCTAATTTGGAATTAGTAAGTGCCTTAAACATATTTTTTATTTATTTTTCTCAAATTCATAAGAACAACACAATAGGAACTTGACTTGAAAATTAAAGATATGTAAATGATGTTGAAACATGACTCGAAAATTTCACAAGTCAGAGAAATGAAGTCCTGGGCAGAAATAAATATTTTATAAAAAATATAGAAGTTAGAAGACTAAAACCACAGAATCTTAACACAGCAAAAAAACTAAAGAGACTAAATTGAAGCCATTAGTTATGGTGATGTAACTTGGATATCTCTACTCTTAAATCCGTCACAAAATGCCTGTTGAAAACTAAGGTAGGGTCAGAAATAAAGAGTTTCTATTTATTAACATGTAACATAATAACTTGACAGTTGCGATATGAAGGAAGATGCCTTCATAGTTTTTACCATATTTCATGGAGTTCAGTTGACCCACCAAGTTGAAGCTTCAGAGTTTTATTAGCAGAACAAAACCCAAACACACATATACATACACACACAGGCACAAATTGAACATGTTCAAACACTGTGATGGATGTCAGTAGATAGAAAAAATGGAAACTTGTTATTTGAACTTTTTATTGTGTTTAAAATAGGACAATATTGAAGTGAATGAGTAAAGTCCTAACAAAGTTCTAAAATTCTTCCACAAAAAGACACGTCTAACACTACTGTTTCCCAAGAAATGATCTCAAAGAAAAAAGACTAAACTGTCGCATAAACAAATGGAGTTGCTAAAATGATACACAAGTTAAAGGTGTAGTCCTTTGTGATAAGAAAGTCTACCATTTATAAGCTGAAAGAAGAATGCTCTTAACACTGTCAGAGTGAGTCAGGCAGCAGGTGAACATCTGTTTAATGGGAAATCCCAGCTATGTAATAGAAACTATTGATCAGATGGCAAGATAATCTGAAAGAAAATCATTTCCATATATGCTACTCTTCAGATTAATTAAATGCTAAGGAATAGTAAAGCAAGCCGGGCTCGGTGGCTCAGCCTATAATCCCGCACCTTTGGGAGGCTGAGGTGAGTGGATTGCCTGAGCCTGCGGGTTCGAGACCCGCCTGGGCAATTTGGCGAGACCTCATTGCTACAATAAATAAAAAAATTAGCTGGGCGTGGTAGCGCGCGCCTGTAGTTCCAGCTACTTGGAAGGCTGAGGCGGAAGGATTGCCTGAGCCCAGCAGGTCGAAGCTGCGGTGGCTGGGAGCAGCCACTGCACTCCAGTCTGGGCGACAGAGTGAGACTCCAACTCAAAAAAAAAAAAAAGGAATAGTAAAGCAGATACAGTTGCTGGTTTCTGTACGTGGCAAAAGAATAAACCACCTGGAGCAAAATACCAGGATTTCTCCACCTAACATCCATTCTTTAACTCCCCAATCACTGTACAAAAGGGTGTAATAATTCTGTGTTGCCAATAAATGATGCCATGATCTGAGAAATTTAAGCTGATATCCCAGGGCACCTTAATAAATACTCTTCTTTTTTCTGTTTTTAAAACACTTAATATTCAAATAAATCCAATTTAGGCAGGCAAAACTTGTACTGACCAATTATTTTTATAAAAACCACTCAGCTTATGGAAAAGGAATTTGAGAAAGATAGTGACAGTCACTGTTTGTAGATTTATCAGCAGCACACAACACAATAAACCATCTAAATCTATGTGCCAAATTCTCTGATATGATAAATGACAATCATTTAGTACAGTCCACTTGAAGATTTTTCTAAACCAAGAATAGGGCAAAAACTTGGACCATCAGTGAAAAAAAATATATAGCAATCTACACTCTTTTCCTTTCTTCTCATCTTATTTATTTATTATCGTGTGTGTGTGTCTCTCTCTCTCTCCCTTTTATTCTTACTTTATAACTTAAATCTGAAATAATAGCATGTTAAGGGCAGATTTGGAGGTTCATTTACAGAGATTTGCATTGTCAAAGAAGAATTTTGCAACAAATCAACAAATCAGTGCAATAGTTTCTATATTATATGCTCAGATAAGAACTATGCTGTAAGTTGTTTTTTTTTTAAGTCCTCAGTAGGGTCATTGAATTGTGTCACTGACAAGTCAGTTAGAAACAACTCTTGTTAGGTCCAAATGTTAATCCTATAATATTCTCTTTTCCCAGGTATAACACACTGTGTGGTGAAAAGTTTTAATCCAATGTCAAATCAGTTTACAAAAGTAGAATTCTCAAGACAGAGGGAGAATCCAGCATTTAAGGAGATCCCTGACATTCTTTTGTGTACCTCTGTGGTTACAGAGGATGTCTGCAGAGCATGAAAGTAAATTGCAGATGCCAGAGAACGTCCTATGTTTTATAGTCTCTGAAACACTCTGTTCTTGCTTTATTCCTCAGGGGACAATCCTAAAGGCCACCCATATGCCATATTAGTACAGTGACTGCAAAGACATTTCCTAGTAGTAGGAAGAAGTTCACAGACACCAAACTGATAAAGAGCAAGTGCAGTTTGGTTCAATTGCTGGTCCAAATAATACATTTAAAACAGAATGCTACTGAATTATCAAGATAATTATTAAACATCTCTGGATTTTAAAGTTTAATATCAATTTGAAATGCAATTGATGAGGTTTTCTTTTATATTGCACAATTAATTGTGTCTCATTAGTCTTACAACTTTTGTCAGGGAAAAGGGCAGAAAAATGAGGGGAAAGAGGAATTCAAATTATTGCCTTCAACTTACAAATGAACTTCAAGGCACGTTCTGAGAGTCCAAAAGCAAGAATCATAGATTCAAAAAGCCCTCTGCCACAGGAATGGAAACAGTGCTTATCTGGAAGTGAAGTATTTGCAACACAGAAGCTAAAATAAGATTTCTCTTTTGTCCAAATGCAGGAGTCTGTGGGACACAGAAGGTTGGTGCTCATCAAATACCTATATGCTATTCTATGTTTTGCACCACCCCTATCCTTTTATATTCATTTGAAACCATCTGTCTAGTGTAAGGTAAGGTTGTATGAATGGCAATAACTTGTATGTCTTCCAGGCTGAGCAATTAGGAACTAGTATACTTTCTCCATCTACCTCTTTCCTTTCAGTAGCAACGTTGGAGGACAGGTGTTTCAAGGTTCTAGTAGCACAGCTTCAAGACAAAGAAAGGCCTGCTGAACCGTATATGACTCTAATCAGGGAGAAAATACATATGTTTATTGTGCTAAGCCACTGAGATTTGGGGGTTTATTTCTTGCTACATCCTAGCCCAGCCTAGCCTAATAAGTGCAGCCTGAATAATTTGAAACAGCTGACAAATCGGTCCACAAATTCAGATGTTTAAGAAATATGGCTTTATTTTCTATAACTTGATTTTCTGTAACTTTGATGCATGTCCAAGCCCCTGCCTATCATGCTAGACTGTGGGAACGTTAAATATCAATCTTTCTGACGTTTATTCTCCCCTCTTCTTATCAGGACTCCCATTACCCACCCACCCCCCAATCTCAAGCCTCTATTAAAGTGATTTGGGCTTGTCGAGGGTAGAAGACACTCAGACTTGAGTCTCTTAACACCCCTGTGCTACGGCACAATGTCCAACCTCAAAGATTTTTAAATCCAGATGTCCTCCTCCTGTTCATTTATTGATTTGTTTGGCCACTTGTGGCTCTTCCTGTTAAGTTGTCCCTGAACTTTCTGACAGTGGTGGGATTTCCTCTCTGGGATCCCAGCGTTCACCAGACACACACAGCTGTTGGTCACATGTGCGTGCTTCCTCTTCCTGCCTCTCCTCCCCCCGCCCTCCAGCTTGGGGCGGTGGGGGGGGGGGGGGAATTTATTTTTGTTCAGGGAAAATAATTTTCCTTTCATAACTTTAATGGAATCACATGACATGCTTCCCACATCTTCTCTGTACTCTATTCTAAGACAAGATTTTGTAAACACAAATGAAGCCACCTGCTTGAATTTGGGGAATAGCAAAGGGTAGAAATAGCAGCTGGGGGGGAGGGGTGACATAGATTGGGACTTCTAAAAATGTTCTGTTGCTGTACAGTTCATGATTTCCTTCATTTTTCTCATTTTCTAGCAGATTTTTATGTTCAATGCATATGTGACATGCACTGAGGTCTGATACATCTTTTGCATCTTATCTCTCTTGTCTTTCACCTGTTTATAATCTAGCCAAATTATTATATTATTGTTTCATATAAATGGTCTCTGAAAATCACCTCCACTTTTGTTCATGTTGCCCCACTCCCATTTCAAACGTATCTATATTCTAAGTCTCAACTCAGAGGGCAGTGTCTCTTAAAGGCCTTACCACTAATAGAAACAGCCCCTTTTGAACAGAGTACTCTGTGTTTTAAGTGTGCATCAGTGACCCTAAGCAAATGACTTCTCAACCCCTCAATCCTAAAAGGTGAGTAATAAATATCTCCCCCCTTGCCATTAAATAAGCAGATTCTTAGTGTTTGGACAGTTCCTAGAGCATTCAGTAAATAGCATTCATTAATGTGACGACATTAATACCAATTAATATGCTTTATGGTATTTATCTCTTTTCTTATAGTAAAATTTCACCTTGCAGAATTCACACTATCTGGAAAGATATATGCCTGTGTATTTGCATATGTATCTATGTGTGTATATATATATGTCTATACAAATGTGTGTATAGAGAGAGAGAGACATACACACACACACACACACAAACACACGTGTGTGTGTATGTTCATGTCTCTTAACATAGCGATCCATTAATCCCATTGTGTGACCATTCATCTCACGCTGGTGTTCAATCACCATATCCTCTGCTGTGTAGAACTAGTTATCATGAAGAATCTAAACATCACAGATACTCTTCCCTCATTCTATGAATCCCCTAGTATGACCCCAGCAACCATTTTCTCCCTTACTCTCAAGGCTCTTGGTTGCCTTCTGAAGCTCTCAAAATATAACCAACAAGTGTGCCTACATTTACAACCTGGACTCTAAATACTTCCCTTACCTTCTGGTTCCAACAGAAACATGACTGACAGTTCAATGAGGAAAATATTGTACCATGACAACAGATATAAACAAAGCTTTGCCTGGGCAATCATCCACCATTGCCACTTCCAAACTATGTCTCTCCTTCAGCCTTTAACAATTTCACTTTCTTTGTCCTGTGTCTAATGTGGTTTAGTGTGTGTGTGTGTGTGTGTGTGTGTGTGTGAGTGATATTTTTACCATCTTTTACTTCTACTTTTCCTCTTACTTAAAACTCCTAATCACCCCAGGCAACATAATTTAGCAATGGCTCCATCACTCCTTTCATAAGCGCAACACCCAAAATTTCAAGTCCTCTAACATTCTTATTTCAACTTATTCCTTTCCTCCATCCCACCTTTGTCACCCAGTCACATGACCAAATATTAGACCTATAAATCACATCAGACATCAGCTATAAATATGTAATTCAGATATCCCATTACCCTTTTATTCTTTCAGATCATGTCTCCACTCCAAAAATTATCTAAGAATTGAAATCCACTAATCACTTTTTCACCGTCCGCTGCCCTATTCATGTTTGTCTTGTTCCCCCTTTCTACGTGGGTTTCATGTTATCAAGCTATGTTAGCATTACATACTCTCCCTTGCAAGCACACATGAGCACTTCACCTTTCTTTTCCTCATTGTATGTCCTTGAAAAATTTTCAACTCAAATTAAATTATAAAAATCCATTTACTCTGCTTCTGTACTCAAGACACTGAATATAGCTGTAGAAAATTGAACAATTCTGCTGATTTTCTTCCTTCAAATTTATGGCCAAAGATCTCAAATGGACCACCCAAACTTTGACAGTACTACAAGATATCCCTGGTAATTTACAACCTTTATTATGATTATGTCATAGTCTTGCCTCTGTCCTCAAATCTCTCATAATTCTATAACTAACCTTTAGGCAGTGACTTAAACATTATAGAGAAAATCTACCCAATACCTTCTTATTTTTTTCTGTACCAATTACTCTTACTCATCTGATCGTCTTGCATATTTTCCCTTCTGTTAAAATGAAAAGATTCTACTGACATTTTCTAATGCATTTTTTTTTATTGTGACACCTTTTCATAACAGATTGTCAGGGTTTCATCTTATATCCCTAGACACTTTCCAGTTTCAGTTGCTAGATTCTTGACTTTTGTACCAGATTTTTATATGTGGAAGTACCCATGGACTCGTTTTCTGCCTTCTTCTCCAACTACACCCTACTTGAAATGGTCTAATTCAGTCTCATGGTTTTAAATACTACATATACCCTGAGGAATTTGAAATTTTTATCTTTAAAAATTCTCTTTGCTCCAGAGTCAACCATTTTCATACCTCAACATAGTCATTTGACATTAATGCCAGTGCAAACTTGAACTAGCCAAAACAGAGCTATTTATTCTTCTCATATACCTTGTGCATACTTATATATCACTTGACTCTTAAAACTTTATTGCTATTCACCCCCCCAGCTAGTTACTCAGTCAGTTACTCTCAAACTTAAAACTCATCCTTGATTGTTTTCATTATACTTTACTTCTATCCAACTCACCAATAACTCTGTCTTCTTATCTTTAAAACATAACCTTTCTCTGACTGTATCTCATTATTTTCACCATTAATTCTTTCCTGAAATACTAAAACAATCTTTTAATTGGTCTTCTGATTGTGTTCAACACCCTCTGTCCATCCCAACAATAACCAGAATGACTTCTCCAAGTGCAAATCATACCCTTACACTTACCAACACAAAGACAAGTCAAACTTTCCCATTGCAATTAAAATAAGATCCCAGCTCCTTTCTTACCTACCTTGCTAGCCCCAATTTCATGTCCTATCCAAAATGACAATACTTTTGTCAGCTTAAATGTCATAAGCTTCCCCATCCCTCATGATGACTTCCTTTTATAGCTGAGAGTTTTCCACATTGAGATCTCCATTCAAATATTACCACCTCAGAGAGACTTTCCCTGACCATAGAGTTCTCTCTATTCACTCTCTCACTTCCTTATTTTGTTTTCTTCATTGAACTTATTGGTGCATCACTTGTATATATTTACTTGTTTGTCTGTTTATTGTCTTGTTTGTTCATTATTGTATCTCCTATACATAGAAGAATGTGTGTTATATAGGCAACGTTTTAAAAATTGTTTTCAGATCAAAATGCTCTTGATTAGATGGGAATGATGGTTTTAATGAAAGTGTAAGAAAATTATACCCCAAATAGCAGCAACAACAACAAAACACTCAATATGCAGACAAGAGAACACCTGGGAAAGATTTGAGATTTAAACTTAAATTTTTCCTCATTTGGAAACAAACATGTAAGTAGAATAGCTTTACAAGAAAAAACAGAAATAATATCTAGAAGACATATGTATTTTATAAGAATTCATGGACAAGTAGCTCAGTTTCTGCAATCTTCATCTTCACATATTTCAAGTATTTGACAATCAGTATTGATTTCCAGTGTGTACCTGTTTGTCAGGAACTGTGCTAGTTGATGCAGCTACAGTGGTAGATACAACAAACTCCTGCCTTTGTGGAACTCCCACACTACTTTCGATTATTGTCTCTCTAGCTGACCAGAATGTCATCCCAATGAAAGCAGAAACCTTAAGTATCTCATCCATAGCTATATCCCTAGCAACAGGAAAAAAAATAAGTGCTCAGTAAAACGTACTAAAAGAAGGTATATAGACTGTTGAGTACACTGCCTGGCACATTAAAAAAATTTAATACACATTATGATTAAGCTGAATAATAGTAAAACGCACCCTACCCTCTTTAACCTCCTGGGAAACTGAATGCGAGATGCTACTGCATTTTTTGAGATATGCTTTTTTTCCCCAAGAAATTATGTCAATGTCATTAAAGTAAATAAACTTTATCATAAACACGTGAAAAAGTTTCTAAAAGATTTTCACAGTTTGCTCTCTAAAGTATTACTACTTTATTCTAACCACACTTGCCCAAATATCACAGCATGCCACTTTTAATTAATGCCCAGGGTTAAATGTCAGTTGCATCAACTCACTAATCTGTTATTTGGAGCAGTTGAGACCAGTGGAACAAATGAACCCCTGCCTATAGCTGCTCGTAAGAAATGCATTCTATACCTCACCAGAATGGGACAGCTTAGTTCTTTGCCCCCATACGCTGAACCCACTGAGTGACAAATCAGAAATGATGACTTCAAAGTTGGATAAGTCACTGGCTTTATAGCAGCAAGCACCACAGTGCACATAAAAGAAAGAACTTTCCCCAGACATTACCTACAGTAAAATTCTCTCTGAGTTCTTTTCCGGAAAGAAAGAAACAACAAAAAAGATTAACCTAGTTGCATAAAGAGCAGTAAAGGACTCTGGCAATGCAGTTCACACTCATAGGTTCGCATCACCAGTGAACAGAAGGCTTGCTTTACCGCTCCCTTAGGAGCACGTCTCTCATTGAGTCCACATGCTGTGAGTCCAAGACACTGCTTCTCTGGCTATATTTGGCTGACTGGTTATTTTACTTTCTTTTTGCTCTACTCATCTTGTTCTCTATCCCCCTGTGAGGTGAAAACAATCCAGATAGAACTAGACTATTGTACAGGACTCGTTGTTTAATTTTCTCTTTCTGAATAATTCATAAAGAAAAGCTTATCAGCTTGCCTTTCCTGTGAGGTTGCCACACATCCAGTTTTCTCCCACACAGTGTCTTCCTTCCGTAAACAAGAGAGTTCTGGGTTCTGATACTTCTCTTGACTTAAAAATGAATTCCAGTCTTGAGGTTTTATTACCAGAAGCCTCTACTTCCTCCAAGCTGGTCTACTCAGAGCCTTGCGATCATCCCACACTTCTGCCTCTGCTCCATTGTTCATATCATATTTAAGTGACCCTCCTCTGTCTCCTCTGCTCAGGTTCGACCAACTACTTGAGTTTGTGTAGGCAGTCTGACCCACCAGACACACTTCTTTTCATAACTCGTACAGCAATCTGTCTAGCCCACTTATTTGTCTTAATCTCATATTACCATACTATATTTCCTACCTCCTTATTATTAGTTTTTTACTCTATTTTTGTTATCCAAATAGGTATGTGCCCCATCATTCCAATAACCTAGTGTACAGTCAGGTTCTCTAGAAATAGAGCCGATGGGATTGACCTATCTTTCATCTATCTAGCTAGCTAGCTATCATCTATCTATCAAGAGAACAACATTGGCAGAGACAGAGAGAGTTGTTTTCAGAAATTGGTTCACTTGACTGTGGGGGATTGGTAAATCCAAAATTAACAAAGTAGGCCGGCAGGCTAGAGACCAGGGAAAAATCACTATTGAGTCCAGTCTTTTGGCAGAATTCTTTCTTGCTGAGGGGAAGTCAGTCTTTGCTCCATTAAGGCCTTTAACTGATTGAAGGAGACCCAGACACATTACGGAGGGTATTCTACTCTACTCAAAGCCCACCAATTTAAATGTTAATGTCGTCCAAAAACCACCTGCACAGAAACAGCCACAATAATATTTGATCAAATAGCTGGAAACCATGCCAAGTCACTTGGACACATAAAATTGACAATCACACCTAGCAAAGTATTCATGTATAATAACTCAGTGTGCTGAATGTATGCATGTATGAAGGCATGGCCACTTGGAATCAATAAGCCAAATACCTACAGAGTTGAACACCTACTCATTTTTCTATCCTCATAACCCATCATGCTCTCCCTCTCTTTCGGCTCCCCAGTCAATGTGTACACCTTGCTCCTTTCTATGAGGGAGCTTTTGAATATCCTGTACCTTTGATGCAGATGTGCGTTTTTTTTCCCTTTGCGCTAACTCCTATTTATCCTTCATTTATATGTAGCTTTTCCCAGAAAACCTTTCCAGATCCTCCAGACTAATCTAGTTTCCCCAATCACATGTCCTCATAGTAAAGACTACAATATTAGCTCTCTTTCATGGCACTTGGGAAAGTAGTATTTTTCACATTTGTTTTACATGACTTGACTAATATCTGTCTTTTACATTTGACTATACATTTCATGAAAACATAGATTAAGTTCATTTTTTCTCATATTTGTACCCCAAGATTCCATCAGTATCCAGTACACAGGAAGTAATCAGTCCATTTTTGGTAACTTACTGGCTAAATAAATTAATAGCCAGTGAGATTAATACTGCTTCCCTTATATAGTGCTTCTAAAAAGGCAGATGACAGTTGTCCACCGTTAAAATGACCAAACCAAAACATTAGCAAAATCAAGCTAAAACTAATTATCTATGCAATGAGCTAACTAATTAGTAAGGCACTTAGGTAAACTGTCTGGTTATGTTGTTATAGGCAAAGACTCAGAATCATAAGACCTAATATCAAATAAAGGCAACTCCATGCTACCTCCCATCAATTAATGCACATGGAGATTACGCTATTTGGAGAGAAATTTCTTAAATTTTAATTTGGTGACCACAGAGTTTTTCCAGACATCTGCTTCTCACTGATATATTATTAATTAGTAATGTATGAAATAATAAACAGGAAATATATTGGACTGAAAATGTTCATCACTTTAAGGGTAAAAAATCTGATTAGAATTTCACTCAAACAATTTTTTAATTCTCTGATTCAAATTTCTTGCAGAAATCATCCCTAGAAATGTTTGAGCTAAAAAGTTTACATCAGTTTCAGCCTGGCTTTCAGTATCATTTTCGCCCCCTATCAGAATTGCTGACTTCCTCTAAACTTCACCTTTTTAAGGGTTGAAGATGCATAGATTTGTCAACTCCAAATCTACTCAGTTGTTATAATTTCATATAAAAGGCAATGTCGAATAAATAAAATGTCTCAGTGTGTCACCCTAATATTTTTACAATCCCTCCTATCTCAATGTTTTGTTCCCTTACTCAGATTTTATTTTAAATAGCTATTTTATTGATATAGCTGACCCGGTCACTCTCTGTCTTTATTTCTTCATATGTAAAGTGGAAATAATAATATTATATCACACAAGACTATTCTGAGAATCAAGTAAAACATTGTACCCAAAAGTCCCTTAAGTGAAAAATAATTTGAAAATAGCATTGTGGTTATTATACATTGAAATATTTAAATGATCAATTTGATATGCAATTGTCCAATCTAATAACTATGAACAAGCCTACCTAAAAACAATATTCAAAAATGTTATGCCTAAATTATCAATCTAATTACCACCACATAATCCTCATACTCATAATAATCATACTCATAATACTCACACTCTTAAATACAATTTGTTTTCTCCAATGTCTATTTTTAAGGCAACTTAATGTACAGCTGACCAAAATTGGAAAATTAATACAGTATAACACACAGGCTGACTAGATTCATATGCAACTTTCCTGAGCACATTAACATTTTACTCCAATTAACAACAGCAGCTAAAGGCAAATATACTAACATCTGAAAATAAGGAATCAGATTGAAAGAATACATTTCAATGTAGATACCCTACAACTGATCAATATAGCCAAATAAATATATGGTGAAGACTTAAGTGGGTTGTCACCATTGCATAGATATTGCTAAGCAGATAATTTCTTCACATATTCCTGAAAAACCTAACTCACCTGTGTCTTACCTAGGCTTAATACATGTTTTTTAACTTCTACTTAACCAACTCATTCAATAAACCCCACTAGTAATAATTCTGCAATCATAGTGATAGCAGTCCTGCAGTTTAAAACCAAGTGCATAATCTTTAGAAGCAGACAGACTTGAGTGTGGACTTTGGTTCCACCACTCACCAGCTGACCAATCTTGGGTGATTCTCTAACCTGTAGATGCCACTGCCATTGTTTCAGCCACAAAGTAGAGTTAATAACATTATCTGCTCCTAGTTCACTGTGAGGATTAAATGGCATAATTTTTGTAAAGCACTATGCAACATAAGCACCACATTTAAATTATCATAGAGACAAAGTCAATATAACAGTGTGTGTAGTCAGTTTGCTGTTAGTTGATTTCCAGTTTCTAGTCTTTGACTTTTTCTATAGAATATAAAGTATTGGTGCATTTTAGGTCATGAAAATGAATGTCCCACATCTGTGTGAACAAAATTCAGCAGATTGATTCTCATTCTATTTTGCCCTGTGTTAAATAAAAAGTTTGACCTCAATTATCTGCATATCATCTGCATATTTTAAATGAAAGTATTGCATGATTTGAATTACCATCCTAGATAATTATCTCAGCTCTTTGCTTCACATTTGTGTTTAGCCTTAACATCTCAACCCTCCTTGCCACACTTATGTCCTTAATTGTGATTATGTTCAACCATTTATTACTGATATTAAAAGTGCCAAAGAGTAGATATCATTATCTTCAAGGAGATCCCAAAGCTTTTCCCAAACCTGATGCTTAGATCTAAACCACTCAGCATGTTTGGCAAAATACTCGCAACACAGCTATCTGTTTTTGGAATAAGTGCTCCTCTCCATTCTAGTTAATTGAAAACAACTCGAAATTGCCCTCCTGAGCATAAAGAACCAGGGATTAAGATATAGTAGTGGAAAAGTATCAGGGTTTTAAAGCCTTATATAAACAACACAGTTGTTTGAGCGGGTGACAAATAAATTCAAGCTCCCCAGGACACACTTGTTTAGGATTTTCCCAATTAGGCATTTTATTTGATCTTCGGGTCTGGGTGAGCCACAATTCTCTAGAATTGAAGAGGAGATTAATGGACCAGAGACAATGGCTAATTCATCTCCAGGGCTTTGTTCATTGCTTGTCTTTGCTAATTTAATACTGTTATTTCCAAACTTAAATAAATCAAAATGAGAATTGGACTAAGGCAGCACATCTCAATGAGCTCTGCAATCACAGACTGATCCTTCAACATCGTCACCTTTATATGTGTCTTGACTTGAAAATAATGCTCTCCTTTTGGAGAGGTGTAAACAGTAGATGAATAACATTTTGCATGTCATCTCAATTAAGTCTGCTCTTTGGTGGCAGGGTGGATGCAGAATAACTTAGCATATTTACAGAGAAATTGAAGACAGAAATTTTAAGAGTTTCAGTTTAGGGACCTGATTGCTTACAATAGCTTAGAGGAGAATGAGTACAACATGCGGCACAGATAAAAGAAAAAGCAGATTTTTCTTCATGATACCTTCAGAATCTAAAATGAAGTGCAACGGACTGAAAAATCCTACAGAGGTGGATTTTTTTAAAAAAGATCTGTCATATCCGTGGACTGACAGACTTTGTTTTCTTTCTTTGCATGCCCTCATCTTTGAATTTGAGAAATTCACTTTGTAAGTACATTTATAGTAGGAAAAAAATGATGCTTTTTCTCTTATTACAAAATTTAAGATAACTTTTTAATTCTACCCCAAATCAAAAGACTTTAGCTAATTTTTGAGCATTAACAAATCAATTCAGGAATACAAAGAAAATATATACCTAAAAGAAAGGGCAGTGTAAAAATTCTAACTTCTAGTCTTTCACCTTTTTTTGAATGGAGTGTAAATTCTGGGTTAAGATCTTGTGAGCTGAACAGCTAAACTCAGTGTATCACACTTTTAGTTTTATTTGCATTAGTAAAAAAAATTAGTTAAAAAAAAAATCACCATGCTCTTTTAAAAAATTGTTTGTCTCCAAAGCATTGTCTTCAGAGTACTATGAAAATATATGGTGATATCCTTTGATTCTAGCTCAGAATCATCATTTCTTGTCATACACAAATCATAGACTCAAACCTAAGTTGTATGTTTCCTTTTAACATCTAACAAAAGTCTCTATTTTTTGCTCACAGAGTCCAATAGTTAAGTAAGAACTGAAAATAATGAAATAAAATATGATAATAGTAATTAAAGTTGATTGAGTTTGTTTTAAAAAAAAAAAAAAAACCTAGCAGGTTATCTTGTCGAAAGACACTTAAAAAAATTTTTTTTTTAATTTCTCCAGCAATTGGAGAAGGGAGAAACAACCCCCTAAAGCCACATAACAAGTCTATAGCAAGTCCAGTTTTCTTTTTTATATTTTCATTACTTTGTGCAAAGATTCTCATACAATCTTAATCATATAACCTGTATAAATTTTTTTAAAATTTTCCTGTCCTTTTGTCTAACCACAGGAAGAGCAGTCTAGGAATCGAGTCTTCCTTTGCCATGTGATGCTAGGACTGCTAAGTCTGTACGAAGTAGATAACATGTTGAAGACACTTAATGAAATGTAGTTTGATCATTCTTCTCTCATTCTTGTTTCCCTTTTATAATCTTAACTTTTAGTTAAGTTCCTGTTCTTAAAATTTCCATTCTCAGAGAACATTCACACTTCATGAAAATAGCCATGCTTTCTAAGGGCTAATTGAAGCTCTACAGCTTGTATTACATCTTTTTAGCAAAATGATAAAATTATTTTATTTTAGAAAGAAGCAATGAAGAATTTCGGATATCGATTTTCCTGTTAAATAAAGCCTCCATGCTCTAATTAAAAATACATTCCTTTATATATGTGTGAATATTCATTGCACACCTGATAAAATAAGAATTATCATGGTGGTCGATAAAACTGTGTAGGATATATGGGTGTGCACAAGTAGTCTCAGGTATTCAGAAGGCTGAGGCTGGAGGACTGCTTGAGCCCAGGAATTCAAGACAGCCATACACTATGATCAGAGCTGTGAATAGTCACTGCACTCTAGGCTGAGCAACATAGCCAGACCCTGTGTCTATTAAAATAAAACAAAACAAAACAACTGTGTGGAAGACATGAATCATATATAAAAGCTTCCTTTTTGGAATTTAATAAAGATTACATATGATCTTTACAAAAATAGTTAAAATAAAAAGCAGAACTATCCATGCATTTTGAAAGGTACAGAAAAACATTAGAGATTTCAGAATAAAAACATCTAACATATTTGAAGAATTACAAAATGCCAGACAATATTCTCAAGTACTTTACTAGCAGTAGTTCATTTAATCCTCACAACAATCATATTACTAAGTATTATTTTTATTCACTTATTACTGAGATCTAGAAGTGGTGGATCTTGGATTTTAACAGAGACACACCAAAACTATATAAGAAATTGATATGATATATTATCCTCCTTAAACAATTAAATATAATAGCTGTGCTGATTATAAATAACTCCAAAGAAAGCTGTGCAGTCTCAAACAATTTTGCACACATTATGTTTTCTGATAAACTATAAAATCACGAGGAAATCATTTCTTGTGTTGAGTACATGGGAAACAAAACACAGTTGCTATCATTATTATGTATTTATCAGCAATTCTTTTCTAATCTAATAAGTGCTTTACAACATTTGAATATACATGAAGCACTGTAGAAATTGGCTATATTATCAGGGAAATTAAAGGAAGAAAGTCTGTTATAGTTTGTAGGAAATGAAAACAATAACAGATATATCATGGGCTGCAGCACCAAAAATATGTGCATATTTGGAGAAAAATCAGTTTCCAAACAATTTTTAAAATTAAATAAACAGAATAGGCTAAAAATTGTATTCACAGTAGGAGCTTATAAAGAACATCAACCTAGGAAGAGACATTTCAAGCCCTCTCTGTCAAAATTTTAGCCACTAAGCATGGTTCAGAGATGAAAAAAGCTGAGAAGTACGCACATTAGGACTAAATGTAACACTATACCTAACCCAGTTCCATAAACAAAGATATTAGTGCTCAAATTTCTATTATCTTCTTATTCATTTGTTTGAATATTCCTTCCAAACGATCTTAGTAAAATTCAAGATGAAAATGTTGTTAATTGTTAATTATATTACTAGTAGTGGTTTTCACTTAAAGTCATTTAGTAAGTTACATTTTTCAAAGGATAATTGGAGAAATTTTGTCTTAGAAAGTTTGTGTCTTTGTTTTCTAAGCCACAAAGGAACAGTTGCCGTGAATAAGAACTCTTAATAGTCTGTTATTCTTCACAGAATCAGCAAGAACTACTGCTCTAACTTCTATTTTTGATCCCTGCTGCTCTTGAAACTTAAGTAGTTAAGCAGGAATCACAATTTGTAAAATAACATTTTGAATAAAATACATTTATCCATTCAACAAAAATGCAGGATTTGTGCTAGGTACTGAGGAAACAAATATAAATGCAGGAAACAGCACATGAAAAATGGACAAAGGAGAAGAAATTGGCTAAGAAACAGAGGATGATGTAGAGTCCCATAGCTAGTAACTCTGGGGAATTTTACTCAGCCTTAGGTATAAGTAACAAAAAGAGAGAGTAGTGGCCAGAGTCCAGAGAGCACTGAATGAAATGGGCCATCTTTCAGGGAATCAATTCCAGCCTAACTCTGTCCTCACTTTGTAATCTCCTGCTGGTATCTCCCATCAGTTGAACCCAAGAAAACACCCTTGAAACACAGAGCAGAATGGAAAAAGTAGAGATTGGACCTGGCCGAGGAAAAGCACAGATATCCAGCAAAAATTGAGTATAACACCTTTCTTTAAGTAGCTTACTGGATAATAGGAAGACAAATATTGAATAAATTGGGATCACAGAGTATAATTGGTTCTAGAATAGTATCGAACAATATATTTAAGACTCTATGAAGCCCTCAGTCTTCACACTGTCATCTTTCTATCAATCAATGCAGCAGAGTACACAAACCAAAGATCCTAAAAGTACAGGAAGGATCCAGTGGGGAAAAAAAATGAAGGAAAAGAATAAAAGGGAAGAAAACTGACAATACATGTTTGGCTTCCACATGGGAAAAAGGGGTAACAAAAACAGGATAATAAAAGCCTTCCCCCCATCAAAAAAAAAAAAAAAAAAAAAGTCAGAGCTAATGATATTCAGTTATTGGTATCTTGGCCTAGGGCTGAATGCCCATACTTACCCACAAAGAAAACATCATTGTGTGGAGAAAAGGAAAACTTGCACAACATTGGTGGGAGTATACATTTGCACAGTCACTGTGGTAAACAGTAGGGAATTCCCTGAAAAAGTTTTAAAAATATAACTGTCATATGACCCAGCAATCCCTCTAGTAGGTATATATCCAAAGAAAATGAAATCAGTATGTTTTAGAGATATCTGGCACTCCCACATTCATTGAAGCACTATTCACGAAAGCCAAATAGGAAATCAGTGGATGAATAGATAAAGAAAATTTGGAATATATACACAATCAAATACTATTCAACCCTTAAAAAAAAAAAAAAAAAGAAAATCCTGAACAGGATGAACCTGGGAACATTATGTTAAGTGAAATAAGCCAGGCAAATAAAAATAAATATCTCATGTTCTCACTCATATGTGGAATCTATAGAAGTTTACCTCACGGAATTAGAGAGCAGAGGCTGAGGTGGTTTCAGAGGTTGGGGGCTGGAGAGATGTGTCAAAGGACACAAAATTTCAGTTAGACAGGAGAAATAAGTTCAATAAATCAATTGTACAACAGGATAAGTGTAGCTAATAATGTAATGTATTTTTGAAAAATGCTAAGAGAGTGAATATAAGGTGTTCTCATCACAAAAATGGTAACTATGTGAAAGCATATGTTAATTAGCTAGATTTAGTCATCCCATAATGTATATATACTTTAAAACATCACGTTGTACATGGCAAATACATACAATTTTATATGGCAATGCAATATATATACGTATGTAAAAAAAAGAAAAGCAACCATAATTGATTATAAGAATCATTAACAATTAGAATATTGAAAAGAACTGCAAGGAAAAGCTTTTCATCCTTTCTTTCTTCTTGTCATCCCCTCTTTTTCTTCTCACATAGATTTTGAACATTTACTGTACAGTATATTCTTCTTGTGTCATGTGTCGATAGGAATAAAATGACAGGAAAAGATACACTCCCTGATACCATGAAAAATTATACTCTACAGAGCAGACCTGACCTGAAACAAATAAACATAAATATAAAATACAATGTTGTAAATTATATGATGGAAAAACAGGAAGCAATGTGAGAGAGTTTAAGAGAAAAAACCAACAGAGTCGGGGTGTGGGAAACAGAGGTAAATCAGGAAAACTTCATTGACATAGCAATGTTTGAGTTGAAAAGTGAAGGAATGAAAAAGAAAACATGAAAGTCAAATCTATACTTTACAATCTGAACATTTCTGTTAAATAATAAAGAATATTGATATCAGAAATACATTTAGAATAACATAAATAAATAGAAATATGCATAAATAGAAATATACTTAACTCTACATATGTTTTATATAGAAAAATTATGAAAACCCTTTATCAATTTATAGGAACGAAGAGGCCTGAATGAAAGGTTTAGATGCACAGTGACAAACACTTTGACGATATTTGTAATATATTCTAGCGATCTCTACCCCACAATACTAAAGCAAGTGGAAGATTTTTATTTCAGTCAGAAATTGAAGCAATTAGTAAAAGTGTGAAATCCATAATCATTTGTTGAGCTGCTTTTAAAAGTGTTTATCATCACATTTAGTAAATTTCACTATCATAATTGACCATATTCTTCTCTCCCACATGGCAAGAAGAAGCGCACATGCTCCTTATTGATGCCACTAGAAGGCACATGCACAAAACCCCAAGGGCAAAATTTAACTTTAATGCATATATAGGAAAATCACTTTACTCATAACTATGCACAAGTATAATTACTGAACAAGGATGAAATGGCATGCAATTAAGTGGAATACCCAGGGATCACCCAGGGCATAGTTACAGAATAGAAGAGACCAAAGGATGCAGAGACATCTGCTGTTTAGGGAATAGTGAAATTATCCAAGAATGGTGTTCTTTTCTTGTCTCTTGATGACTTCTCAGAGGAGGCTAGAAATGTGTTCTCATGGATACAGATGAAGAATTACCCCACCACCCCCAAAACTCCTCTGTTCTTCATTCTGATTACATCCAGATTCCCTCTAGTAGTATAGATTACTTAATCTACTCCTTAATATGTTACTTTTATCATTACCAGGATAAGAAAAAAATCATCATAACAAAAATATGTACTGAATTTGTTATGGCATTTCCTGATTCTGAAAGTTGTGGCTTAGCCACCACAGTAACAGGAGGTGAAGTCTCGAGTCATCAAGACTTTGGGAATTGACACACCGACATTATATATGACTTGATTACATAGTGTGCCATAAGAATAGTGATCACATGTCCCAGTTTTCCCAAGACAATCTCAATGTGTGCCTATGGCTTCAGTGTAATGACTAATGGTACCCACTTTCATTTTCAAAAGTGTACCAATATCAATAATAAAATTGAGGAGTCACCCTATCAAGAAGAATGGGATTCAAATAGCATTCTGGAAAAGTATGCACTTAGAGGAAATTAGTAACTTCTAATCAATGTGCCTACATGTTCTCACACTGCTTTGCAGAAACTATGAATTTCACAATGGAGAGAAATTGGGATAAAAATTGAATATGGGCCGGGTGCAGTGACTCAAGGCTATAATACCAACAGTTTGGGAGGCTGAGGCAAGAGGATTGCCTGAGCCCAGGGGTTCAAAACCAGCCTGGGCAAATTGTTGAGACCTTGTCTCTACAATAAATCAAAAAATTAGCCGGACATGGTGGCACACACCTGTAGTTCCAGCTACTTGGAAGGCTGAAGTGGAAGGATCGCCTGAGCCCAGCAGGTCAAGGCTGCGGTGGCCGTGAATGTGCCACTGTACTCCAGCCTGGGCAACAGGGTGAGACTTCATCTAAAAAAAAAAAAGTTGAAGCCAGGCTTGGTGGCTCAGCCTGTAATCCCGCGCTTTGGGAGGCTGAGGTGAGTGGATTGACTGAGCCCACAGGTTCGAGACCCACCTGGGCAACTTGGCGAGACCTCATCTCTACAATAAATTAAAAATTAGCCAAGCGTGGTAGCGCGTGCCTGTAATTCCAGCTACTTGGAAGGCTAAGGCGGAAGGATTGCGGGAGCCCAGCAGGTTGAGGCTGCGGTGGCCGGGAGCGGCCACTGCACCCCAGTCTGGGTGCACCCCAGTCTGAGTGACAGAGTGAAACTCCAACTCAAAACAAAACAAAACAAAAAACAAAAATATTAAAAAATAAAAATAATCTTTAAAAAAGTTGAATATGATCTCTTGTAAATTATGCATAATGAACAAAATTCCACTCTTATTTTGGGATGATAACAAAGTTTTTCCTTGCAGCTTAAGAGATGAGTGCTATTCCAGAGATTTCTGAGTCAACATTTAAACCAATATCAGGTGAATTCACTCCACGACACCTGAATGAACTTGCTAGGGCACATGGGCATGTGAAGGAAGTAACCATGGAAGAGGAAAACACCTCACTAATTGCCTGTTTATATAGATTGCAGTTTAATTTTGTCTCAGTACATTTCAAAACTTTTTAAATCTGGCATTAAATATGTGAAGATATGTGAAGATATTTTGTTACTCATATAAGATTTCATTTGAAAACTCAGGTCATTCTAGTGTAATTATTTGCATAAAATAGAAATGAAACACAGGTTGACACAACGTTACTAAATATGCTTACTTACGCATTCATTCATTCTCTGTCATAAGAACTGTATCTCTTCTCCTCCACCAAAAACTAGTAAGGAGGTTTGAGGGAACTAAAGACTTATAATAAAAGAGGATATCGGAAACACTTTTTTACCTACACCTTAAGAACTAGTAGTTGAGTCCAATACAGTAGCCATGCTGCACTACATCAATTCAAAATGGAGATCTGAGAAAAAAATAAAACGTGTACTATGGCATTAAAACCTATGTTTGGGTTCCCCTAGAGAAATCAACAAATCAAATGCAAATGGAAAGAGTGAACTAAGTTTCTGCCTAGAAAAGAATAAGACAAATAAAAGCGTAGCTAAAACCGCTCAACATGGGGGGTAACATTTATTTCTCAATAAATACACCATGCTCTTTGGATTTGGTTCCAGTACCTATTTATGTAGATGGAAAAAGAGAATCAACCAAATGTCCCCCTTCGCCACTTCAAGGAATAACTGCTGGAAAGAAGCAATTACAGTCAAATTGCTTACACCTTAAACCCCAGGTGCTCTAGATGGATGGACAGTCCCCTACAGTGTGAGTCTGTAGCTCTGTGACTCAGGGGAGTGACAAGAGGCAAAGCCTTGTGAGCTGCATTTTGTAGTAGAGAAAACAGAAAGACCTTCAAAGTTAGAAGACAAAATGTCTGAGGCAGTCGGTGAGAGGCCTATTTCAACAACAAAAGCAAATCAAAAACAACAGCAGCATGCATTTGTCAGGGTAAAATGAAAATGTACAAGAAAGAAAAGTTATGGGAGGAGAGGAATATTATATAAATGAAAAGGATGAGTCATCGCAGGTGCAGGTTTCCCGGTTGGACTGGAGGTTACAGATTCAGAAAATGGTGATTGTGTAACTGCAACGCACAAGGCTCTGTGAAGAGACAGAGATGACTCAGGCATAGAAGGAGCCACCATGCCCTCTTGAGTGAGGTTTTAGAGGAGAAAGAGATCACTAGCCTGTAAATAAACAGCATGGGAATATAAATGCATTGATTGAATGACTAGTTTAAGAGTAGACATAGTCTTCAAGTAAACATGCAGTGCTTTGAGATGTCTGGTATCACACGGAGTTTGGATTCCTGATTCTACTGCTTAGTAGTTGTGTGTAAATAGGCAGGTATTTAAAACTATGAAGTGAAAATCATAAAAGTGTGTGTTATCGTCACATGATTATGGTGAGAATCAAATTAGAGAGTGTGTATAAAGTATCTAGTACCCTATTTAGAATGAATATTCAAATAGAAGTATATTATTTGTCATGACTTTGTTCCTTTTGTCCTGACTTCCTCTGTATTCCCTCAAGAATGCTGATTTTATAATCTGAAAAGATGAAGCTTATAAAAGCAACTCACTTTATAGCACTCTGGTAACTATACTTTTACATATGTGTAAAAGAATGTCGAGTGTCTAGGAAGCGTAATAAAAGATGTGCCAAAAATAGTCTTTACACTGCACGTGTTCAGGTGAATTAAATTATCAATAGGAGAAAGCAGATTTGCACATTGGATGAATTTTGCTATTCATAAATATTTCCCATTATTAGTTTCCATTGGACAGAGATTTTTCTTCACCAAGATCAACCCTATTCTTGGAACTTACAATAGGTTTTAGTTGTTTGAAAGGTTTCTATGCAAATCTCTACTAAGGAAATCCCAAACCAGCTATGAGCTGGTGTACCTTGCCCTTTAATTGATTTCCAGATAGAGAGCACTGCCCAGGGAGTCATGCAACACACACTCCTGTTGAGCCATTCTCCTTTATCTCGATTACCCTTGATGTGTTATCAGGAAGCCCTAGTGCTCTCACTCTTCAGGGGATCATTTTTTCCTTTGGGTGGAGATGCTAGGGTTTTACAGATAACTCAGTTGGGGGTTTTCATGGCCATACCTCTAACAATTACAAACTGAGAAGCAAACCTCTCTTGCAGCTAATATAATTCAGCATCATAAATTTTAGCAAGCTCCTATTTAACATAAGAGTATGTTATATATATACAGTATACTCTTTTAAATAAAGCACCTTCACCTTTTTTTTTTTTCCATTTTGTTTGTCAACACTCTGTTTGATGCTCTGGATGATTTACTCAAGAGCAAACACTATCAGATACCTGCGGTTTCTCTGTACTACCTCAGGGGGGCTTCAAAACTCGCCACCTCAGATCTCAGTACTTCAAAGAGTTTCCCCTGAAGCTGTGTTTACAGCATAAGCTAAAAAACAAGGTCCTGCTTGCTTTCACACACCTTTTCACCACATTAAAATCCTAGCTGCACCAAAATAACAACTCTCTCTACATCAGTTGGTGGTGGGTTTGGGGGTTGCTGCCATGCATTTTAACATTTTAAAATCACAAACCACAAGCCAAGTGAAAAATGATCTAAGTGGACTTTTGCCAGATCTTATATCCAACACTTTCCTCTTGATAGGATATAGCTCCACCTTATGGCAGTAAGTTATTTAAAGTAGAGACAGAACGTGGAAGGCATAATGGTGGCATGCCTTTTTTCTACCCACCCCCCCCCACCCCACCCCCCAGGATCATGCTTTTCCCTTCACTTCAATTGCAAATGCAGTTCTACATGCCAAAGAGGCAGCGAGGCAGTTCTTTCATTTGTCTTCCTTGGAAGTCTGTAAAAGTCATGCACTAAACCTAGTTAACAACTGCTTGGAGCACAAAGGTTGCTAAGGAGACAAAGGAAAGATGGCTTTGGGAAGCTTGCAAAAGAAATAAAGTTATGTATGCTGATGTTTTGATTAATAGCATTCTATTAAGTTTCTCTCCAATACATTATCACTTCATCTCTGTTCACCTATTTTCTATGTCTTAACCAACCTTCCTCTGCTTGGTGCCAGTTTTTTCATGCTGGTTCTTGGAAACTGAGAATCACCTACTGCTGAACTAAACAATAAGTCAAGTTTTATTTTAGACTTTTCAAAACTCTACCATAAATATTAGCTAAATTCACATCCTATCTCTTAATATATATTTTTTCAAACTTTGTTACTGAATATATTGGATATATTAGAAATGCTAAAATCTCATGGATACTTTCTGAAATTTTCTCACATTTATTCAAAGTGCTCTATATATGAAATTTAGGAAAAGAAAACGTGATTTACTTTTGTTTCCATCCTTTTTATGTGGCAGTAACTCTGTTAGGCAATGGAATATATTTTATCTAACTTAATCCCGCAATTATGGTCTAATATACTCACATCTACAATTTGCCAATAACATTCAGGTGATTTTCCTAAAGTCATGCAGCTAATAAATGTTTTATCTTGATGGAACAACACTGTTCAATGCACAGTTTTTTTGTTTTGTTGTTTGTTTCCCACACTGATTGTCTTGAGAAAATAGTTGCATGGTGGGTGAACATTTAGCATCTTTCAAATTCCACTATCAGAACCTAATATATCTTACTCTAGCCAAATAGTAACCGTTCATTGAGCACTTGATACATGGAAGATACAATGTAAGGTGTTACAGGGTATAAACAGAAAAAGGGTATTGCTTTGATCTTTGGTGATACTAGTGAATTAATTCAACAAACACTGTGAAACAACTTTCATGTGCCTAGCAGTGGGAGAGAAGGCAAGGCTACATCTGCAGGAGAACGCAAATTTGTAAACAGTTTCCATTAAACTCACTCAATTATTATAATCACAACACAAAGGGTTCAATACTTTCTAGGTGAGAGGAAGAGAAACAGGAGCTTTGAAAATATTCACTGGAGAAGTCTCACTAGAGTTGGATATTTTCTTTTTTTTTTTTTTTTTTTTTAGATATCATTAGTTTATTATAAAAGAGAGGAGACATGAAAATTTTTACATGATGAAAGATTTCACAACTTCAGTGGAATGGGCAGTTTCATGTTGATGCCATTTCAATAGTGATTTGCTTCAGTCTCATACTTTCCAAAAATGTCACCATCTTTAATTATGAAATAATCCTTGTCATCTAGAACTACTTTGGCGCCTCCATATTCTGGGAAAACTTTATCTCCAACTTTCACACTAACTGGTCGAATCTCTCCGCCCTTTCTTTTATCACCCGAGTCAATGGCCACCACTGTCGCTTGATACCTTTCCCTGAGATTTTTCTGGAAGCATAATGCCTCCCTTGGTTACAGTTTTGGCTGTGCTCCTTTCAACAAATATTCAAAGACCAGAAAAGACTTGCTACAGGCTTGTCTTGCCATACTCGTGCTTGCTAGGTCCAGCTCTCCTGCCACCCAAACACATGAAAAGGTGCCCCTCTCACGTGTGCTCGTTGGTCGTTGGTTCCCCCCGGGCGATCCAAGGGCTGTCCCCATGCGCCCCTCCATTTGCCCCTGGGGCTTGCTCCTGAGGTGTCTCTTTAAGGTGACTCTCTCATATATCTTCTATCACATTATCTAATTTCAAATGCAACAGCTTCATTCCAAAGATGAATTTAAATGGAAGTATACATGTGTAATTTAGAGATTTTCTGTGGTCACTGTCCCCAAAATTTATAGATTAGTATGGTACATATTTTCATCTTGTAAATTGTAGATGGCCCACTAGCTTCTCTATGACTTCTGCCAACTCCCAGAGCACTTATCATCTTTTGGTCAGCTTTGAATTTAAGCTCCTGTCTCCACTCACGTAGTTCACTTGGGACTCTTTCTGTCCTGAACTTGTAGCTCCTTCAAGATACGGAATTCAGCCTTTTCCCTTATTTCTATTGTGTAAATTACTCCCATGAGAAATTTGTGAGTATATAATGCACTTTGCAAATGCCAGATAGGTTGGAGGAAATTAGAAGGAATCAGATATATATATATGATGAGGATGATGATGAAAACTGTGGTAAATGAAGATGATCACAAAGTATCTTAGTCTGTTTAGTGTTGCTATAACAGAATACCTAGGACTGGGTAATTTCTAAAGAAAACAAGTTTATTTGGCTAATGGTTCTGGAGATTGACAAGTTCAACCTAGGGAAGCCCACCTGGTAACGGTCTCATAGAGCTTCAACTGATAGCTAAAAGTAGAAGGGAAAAAGGAAACTTGCAAAGAGACACACAGGACAGGTTGGGTTTCTTTATAACAACCCACTCTCATAGGAACTAATCCATTCCTGCAAGAGTGAGAACTCACTCCCATGAGAGGGCATTAATCTATTCATGGAGGACTCACCCTATTACCCAAATGCCTCCCATTAGGGCTCATCTTCCAATATTGCCATGTTGGAATCAAATCAACATGAGTTTTGAAGAGGATACACTCAAATCACAGCATTCTGCCACTGGTCCTCTGAAATTCATGCCCTTCTCACATACAAAACATAATCATCTCATCCCAATAGTCTCAAAAGTCTTAACTTGTTCCAGCACCAACTCAAAAGTCCAAGGTCTCATCTGAGATTTAAGGCAAGTTCCTTTCAACTGTGAGCCTGCAAAAATCAAACAAAACAAGTCATCTACTTTCAAAATCCAATGGTGGGATAGACTTTGGGTAAGCATTCCATTCCAAAAGAAAGAATAGGTCAAAAAAAGGGGGTGAGGGAGTGACTGGCCCAAAGCAAGTCCAAAACCCAGCAGGGCAGACATTAAATCTTAAAACTAAAAAATAATTTTGCACTCCACGTGTCACCTCCTAGACACAGCAGGGCAGGGGTTGGGACCCAAAGACCTCAGGAAGTCCCACTCCTATGGCTTTGCTGAGTGCAGCCCATGTGGCTGCACATACTGGTTGGAGTCCAGTCCCTGTATTTTCCTTAGGTGGGCATTGCATGAAGCTAGTGGCTTAACCATCCTGAGGTCTGGATAGTAGAAGCTCACTCCCATGGCTCCAATAGGCATTCTAGTCAATACTCCCTATGACAGCTCCACCCCTGAGGCAGGTTTCTGCCTGGGCTCTCAGGCAGTTTGATACAACCTTTGTAATTTAGGTAGAGGTTTCCATGCCTCTACTGCTCTTGCGTTATGCAGGCCTACAGAATCAGCACCACGTGGATGTGAACGCTGCCAAGCCTACCACCTATGTCCTCCAAAGCTGCAGCCCAAGCCACACCTAGGACCACTTTAGCCATAGCTGGAGTGACCAAGGTGCCAGAATGCAGGGAATAGCACCCTGGGCCACCCTGGACAATGAGCTGGTGGAGATTGTCCCAGGCCTGTCCCTCAAAACATTTCTGCCCTCATAGGCCTTTGGGCCTTTCCCCCATTGTCTGATCCATAGCACTGGCTCCCTTTTGTGTGTGCTAATCTCTTTAGCAAGGGTTCCTAGAGACACATCCTTAGCACTCTCTCCCAAACATGCCTTTTTACTCTTTACATAGTCAGGCTGCGAATTTTCCAAAAATTTCCACTCTGCTTCCTTTTTAATTATAAATTCTGTCTTTAAATTATTCCTTTGCTCTCGAATCTCAGTACAAGTGGCCAAAAGTAACTATGCAGCTCCTTCTATATTTTGCTGAGAAATTTATTCTGCCAAAAATCCTAGTTCATCACTCTTAAATTCTGCCTTCCATAAAGGCCTGGGGCATGGACACAATGCAACTGTTTATCAAGGGTGCCTTTTACTCCAGTTCCCAATAAGATACTCCTCATTGTCATCTGAGACCTCATCAGAATGCCATTTATTGACCAAATTTCTATGAGCATGTTAGTCATGACTAATTCACCAATCTCAAAGAAGTTCAAAACTTTCCCTAGTCCTCTTCTGAGCCCTTGGCAGAATCACCCTTAATGCTCTAATTACAGCAATCTAGACTTTTTCTACCCTGCTTCTCCATAATCTTCCAGCCAATACCCATTGTGCAGTTCCAAAACTACTTTTACATTTTCAAGTATCTGTATAGCAGCACCCCATTCCTCAGTACCAATTTATCTTCTTTGTGTATTTAGTATTGCTATAACACTTGAGACTGGGTAATTTATAAAGAAAGGAGGATTATTTGGCTCATGATCCTGGAGGTTGACAAGTCTAAGATAAGGCAGCCCATGTGGTGAAGTCCTCATGCTGCTTCAACTCATGGTGATAAGCAAAAGGAAAAGTGGACTCATGCAAACAGACATAGAAGGGGCTAGTCTCGTTGTAACAACCTGCTCTTCTTGAAATGGATCCATTTCTGCAAGACTAAGGGCTCACTCACTCCCATGAAAGGGCATTAATCGATTCATGAGGGATTTTTTCCTCCATGACCCAAAATCTCCCACTAGGCTTCATATCTCAACACTGCCAAATGGGGAATCAAATTTCAACAGGAATTTTGGAAAGTACACACTCAAACAATAGTAGTTGATGATAGAAGCTTGAGAGGGAGGGAGGGAGATAGATAGATAGACAGACAGCCAGACAGATGATAGATAGATAGATAGATAGATAGATAGATAGATAGATAGATAGATAGATAGATAGATAGAAAGAAGAGAGTTTCACAAAAAATGCACAAACTCTTTACATTGAATACTAGACATTTTTTAATTAAAACTTTTCTGGGCCATTTTCAAAACACATCTTCATGCTTCCTGCCAAACTGCTCAGACTTTCTTCCCACTACTTTCCTCATCACCCACAAGAACTCCAAATTCTTCTTTGCCTTTTTGCAGGGAAATGTGGCAACTACTTCAAACTCAGCCCAACCCATCTTTACAAATTCATCCTTGTCGAAGTTTCTCTAGAGAACAATAGAGCCTTCATTTTGCCTTGAACCACTAGCTTTATAAGGCAGTTATGTTTTTTGAATAGCAATATTTCTCTTCCTTGATTATACATAAAGTGGTCACCACAGTGTGTAACATACACTAATCTCTTCATAAGTGGTAGACATTAATTAATTGCTAATAATTTACCAATATAATGAAATTATGTAATAATTATTATAATGATAATAGTTAAATATACATAATCAAATAAGCATAATAAAATTTATGTTATACATTATGCCATAGACTTTTTATTTTATTCACTAGAAGGACCAATTTATTTGGTTTAAATAGTATTTTTAATGACTTACCATGATATTGATTATAGTACTTTAATTATGCAGTTAAACATCTTCACTCCAAAAGTGATATATAAACAGAGTGATTACTTGCCAGACACAATACAATAATAGCCCTTCAAAATTATCGACAAGATGAATATTTTCATCTTAATAAACTGATGCAATTACTAAAATAATTATCCTTCCATCTATTAATCATCTATCTAGCTATATACTGTAAAGGAGGACTGAAAAGCTATATAAAGTTTATCTTACTTAAAAAAAAAAATAAACCAGAGGAGAGGCAAAATGGTGATGAAACCAGTGGGAGCGTGAAAACCTCTGCAAGGGCGAGTATCCATAAAGACAGTCTGCATGAGTGGGTGAGTTTTGCTGGGTGAGTAAAAGTCCATCTAAGGGGAGACTCAGTCCTGAACTCCTCTAGGGAGGTAACTGCAACCCACCACTACCCTTAGATCAGAGCACCACCAGCGTGCAGGATCATCAACCAGTCTAAGGGGTTTCTTGGAGAAGGCAGCAGAGGTCAGCTGCTCTCAGCACCTGACCCGTGCGATCACCACAGCAGTTGGCCAGGCACTGGCAGAGGGAACCATGGAGAGAGTGAGGGTGAGGTAAGGAAATCTGGAGCTGAGCCCCACCACCAACAAGGAGACACCGATTGCCACCATTTTCTCATTGCCAGTTCCAGTAGAGATCTACATTGGCCCCCTGGGCTCTGTTCAGCCTCCATTCTGGGACCCAGAGGTGATCACACCCCACTGGGATAGACCATTGCTGATCCAGAGAGGAAACTTCATGAGCAGACATGGAGAGACAGACCCTCCACCCCCACACTGGGCCAGGCCCAGACACATCGGATCTGAGTGGAGGACTTGGTGGTAGCAGTAGTAGCAGTGGACAAGTTGGGTGAGTTGGGATCTGATTCACCCTCCTCCCACAGCAGTCTACAGGGCTGAGAGCCACCCTATTGACCTGCAGGAGAGCAGAGAGAAGGGACTGGAGACTGGAGCCTGCTCCCTACCCAAACAGCAGCCAGATGTGGCACAGTGCTTGGGCAAGGAATCTGAAGTTCCAAAAGTGGCCCAGAGGAAGCTCTTTTTCTCTCTTTTTTTTCTTTGTTTTTGTTTATGTTTTAGTACTTGTTTTGTTTTTGTTTGTTTTTCTATTTGCATATGGGTATTTTTGAGGGTGAGTGCATCATCAGGGTTTTTTGTTTGCCTGTTTTGTTTTTTCTTTGTTTTTGTTTGCTTCTTTGTTTAATTGTTAGTTGGTGTGCCTGTCTGTTTTCCTTATCCTTCTCCTCTGTCTTCATTTTCCTTTAGCCTTCCTTCTTCCTTTGTCTGTTCTTCCCCTTTTACTTATCTCATTTTGCTCTCAGGGGGCATACATACACCCCCACTATATGGACAGATTATAAGGTGGTGGGAAGTGGGCTTCTGAACCACAGTTCCCCCATCACACCTTAAACAAATCTCAAAACTTCAAAAGGCACAACTCCCCACCCCCAGTGTGGCTTCAAAATTGAACAAATCTAGAGGATCTACATAAGGAAGAATAAGGGATTGAACAAACAGAAGTGAAAGCTATCCACTTGAAGAAGGAGGAGAAAGGGGGAAGAAAACCATCACAAATAAAGAAGAATAAAAGGAAGAATAAAGGTACTATATAGACTCCTGGGAAGACAGCACCTGAAAATACAGACTTCGGAACTCAAACAATGATGAGCACCCCCAGAATGACTGGTCCCAAACCACAAAATCAGAGATCAAGGTATTAATAGAGAGAATGAATAGAAATGAAGAGAGATCAGAGGAAAGATTGAAGGAGTTGATAACTGGGATGACAGCAATAAAAAATACAGTAAATGAAATAAATAACAAACTGACAAGCATGGAAAACAGAATTAACCAAGCAGAAAGAATCTCAGAGCTTGAGGCCCCAAATATGGCGCTAACCCAAACTGTTAAAAATATAGAAAAGAAGCTTAAAAAGACAGAGCAAAGCCTGCAAGAGATGTGTGATTATATCAAGAGGCAAAACCAAAGATTTATTGGCATTCCTGAGGCAGACAGAGAAACAGAGGCCACCCTAGAACAAATATTCCATGAAATCATCCAAGAAAACATCCCTCACCTCATCAGATACCTGACCATTTAAACACAAGAGATTCAGAGAACTCCTGCAAGATATCAAATGAGAAGACCAACTCCTAGACACATAGTAATCCACTTACACAAAGTAATTATAAAAGAAAAACTCCTAAGGACAGCAAAAGAGAAAGGTCAGACTACTTACTGGGGAAGACCAATTAGAATAGCAGCAGACTTATCTACAGAAATACTACAGTCTAGAGAAGACTACAGTCCAATCTTCAAATTTCTCAAAGATAAACAATTCTAACCAAGAATTTCTTACCCAGCTAAGCCAGACTTCATCAGTGATGGAGATTTAAAATCTTTCCCAGAAATTCAATCCCTAAGAGTTTACGCTGCCTCCAGACTAGCTCTACATGGAATACTTAAGAACATATTAAATACAGAAGAAAGAAAAAAAAGAACAACCATACTCTTTCCAAGAATACAGGGAAAAGATTGAAGACAACACCACACACCTATCAACCCAAATATCAAAAGAAAACCAACCAACAAATAAACAACAACAACAAACCCTATAAGAACCTCATGATAGGGATAAACTCCCACATCTCAATAATTAGCCTAAATGTGAATGAACTGAATGTACCACTGAAAAGAAATAGAATGGCAAACTGGATACAAAAAAATGATGAACAATATGCTGTCTTTAGGAGACTCATCTCACCAGAATAGACATTCACAGACTCAAAGTAAGAGAATGAAAGACAATTTATCAGGTGAACAGAACACAAAAGAAAGCAGGAGTTGCAATCATAGTATAGACCAAATATTTAAGTTATCAGCAATTTAAAAAGATATGGAGGTCACTACATAATGATAAAAGGTTCACCTCATCAACAAAAACTATCCATCCTAAACATATGCATCCAACATAGGAGCACCAATCTTCATAATGCAGCTTCTAGGTAAACCATAAAAAGACATTGACTCAAATACTATCATAACTGGGGATTTAAATACTTCACTAGCAACCCTAGATAGAGTATCAAGGCAAAAAATCAACTAGGAAATCCAGAACCTTGACCAAATGGATTTAATAGATATCTACAGAACACTCCACCCAACAACCGTGGAATATGCATTCTACTCATCACCACATGGAATGTACTCCAAGATCGACCACATCCTTGGACATAAATCAAGCATAAACAATATCCATGAGATCAAAATACTGCCATGCACCCTCTCAGATCACAGTGGAATAAAAATAAATATCAACATGAACAAAGCTACCCCAAAACCCACAAAGACTTGAAAACTAAACAAACATAATGCTGAACAACTCCAGAGACAATATAGAAATCAAACAGAATTTTAAAAATTTCTGGAAACAAAAATAAGACATATCTTACCAAAACCTCTGAGATTCCATGAAATCAGCACTGAGAGGGAAATTCATTTTTTTATTAACACAAATCAAGAAAATGGAAAGATCACAAGTTAACAGCCTAACAAATCACCTAAGGGAGCTGGAAAGGCAAGACCACCAAAACCCTAACTTCAACAGAAGAATCCAAAACACCAAAGTAAAAGCCCAAATACAGGACATAAAAGACAAAAATATCATAGAAAAAAATCAATGAAACAAAAAAACAGTTCTTTGAAAGAATAAACAAGATTGACAAACCCCTACCCAGCTTGACCGAGAAAAGCCCAAAGAAACACAATCAGAAGTGCAAAAGATCAAATCACAATGGACTCTGTAGAAATACAAAAAGTTGTCAGAGATTATTATACACACCTGTATGGAAACAAACTTGAAAACCTAAATGAAATGGAGGACTTTCTGACATCACAAACTTCCCAAGATTGAAACAAGAAATTGATACATTAAATAGACCAATAACAACACAGGAAATAGACTCCATCATACGACAACTACCCACAAAAAGAAGTCCTGGACCAGATGGTTTTCCAGTGGAGGTCTACAAAACATACAAGGAAGAGCTGATACCAATCTTATTGAAAGTATTCCAAGCAATCAAGAAAGACGGAACTCTCCCCAAATCATTTTATGAAACTAATATCACACCCAAGCTAGGTAAAGATCCAACAAAGAAAGAGAGCTACAGACCAATATCATTAATGAACATAGATGCAAAAATACTCAACAAGATTCTAGCAAATTGCATCCAACAACACATCTCAAAAATCATCCACCATGACCAAGTAGGCTTCATCCCTGGAATGCAGGGCTGGTTCAACATCCACAAGACCATAAACATAACTAAATACATCAACAGATGTAAAAATAGAAATAACATGATTATATCATTAGATGCAGAAAAAGCTTTGGATAAAATTCAGTATCCTTCTTGATAAAAACCCTCAAGCACCTAAGCATAGAGGGAACATACCTCAAAATAGTAGGAGCCATCTGAGATAAACCCACAGCCAACATACTGCTAAATGGACAAAAATTGGAAGCATTTTCCCTGAAAACCAGAACAAGACAAGGCTGTCCACTTTCACCCTTCTTGTTCAACATAGTGTTGGAAGTCTTAGCTAAAGCAATCAGACAAAAAGAAGGAAACAAGGGGTATCCAAGTAGAGAAAGAAGAAGTCAAGCTATCCCTCTTTGCTGACAATATAATCCTATACCTTGAAAATCCAAGAGAATTTGTGAAAACCTTATTACACTGATAAGGACTTTGGTAAAGTCTCAGGGTACAAACTCAACACATAAAAGACAGTAGCATTCTTATACACCAACAACAAACAGGCAGAGAACCAAATAAAAAACACAATCCCATTCACAATAGTCAGAAGAAAAATGAAATACCTTGGCATATAGCTAACTAGAGAAGTGAAAAACCTTTACAACAAAAACTACACAACATTACTCAGAGAAATCAAAAGTGACACAAACAAATGGAAAAATATTCCATGCTCATGGATTGGAAGAATCAATATTGTTAAGATGTCCATCCTACCCAAGGCAATCTACAGATATAATGCAATACCCATTAAATTACCAGCAACATTCTTCTCAGACCTGGCAACAACAATACATAAATTCATACAGAATCATAAACAACCACAAATAGCCAAAATAATCCTCAGCAAAAAAAAAAAAAGTAGGAGGCATCACATTCCCAGACTATAAACATTATTATAAAGCTACAATTATTAAAACAGCCTAGTATTGGTACAAGAACAGGCATATAGACCAATGGAACAGCATAGAGATACCAGAAGCAAAACCTAAATTTTTCAAACCAACTCATCTTCGACAAAGCCTCTACCAATATCACTGGGGAGAGGAGAACCTATTTAGTAAATGGTGTTGGGAAAACTGACTGATCACATGCAGAAGATCACCATACACAAAAATCAACTCTAAATAAATCAAAGAACTAAATGTAAAACCCCAAAATATAAGAACCTTAGAAAATGCAGGAGACAGCCTTATGGAAATTAGAACTGGCAATCAATTCCTGATCAAAACCGCAAGTGCCCGTGCCATAAGAAATAAGAGAGACAAGTGGGACCTCATCAAACTGACAAGCTTCTGTAAAGCCAAAAAAACCATCAAGAGACTTTCAGCAAGATGACGGCACAGGTGGGACTGTGAGTATCTCCGCAAAAGTGTTTCCATAAAAACTCTTGCTTCCACCACCTCCCCACGCCTCAGCCAACCATGCCGGTCTGAGGTCTGGAGGCCCTCAGTCTCAAGCACCATTGAACTACCATGGCTGCCCCACCCAGGTGGCCATAGGCTCCTGGCACCACGGAGCTCCAGGATCCCTCCCTGGCTGAAAACTGCCCTGCCCCTTCCCAAGCCACCACCCACTGAGGCCCTTGGCTCCCGCCCTGCAGAGCTTCAGGCTCCCTTGCTGCTGGCACCACCCTGCCTCAAGCCACTGCTGCCCACTGAGGCATTCGACTCCCACCCCACAGAGCTCTGGGCTCCCTCCATGGCTGCACCATCCCACCCCTGCCCCAAGCTGCTGCCACCTGGGGAGGCCCTTAGCTCCTGCCCCATGGAGCTCTGGGCTCCCTCCTGGGCTGCACTGCCCTGCCCCACCCCAAACCACTACTGCCCACTGAGGCCATTGGCTCCCACCCTGTGGAACTCCAGGCCCCCTCCCTGGCTACACCGTCCCACCCCGCTCCAAGCTGCCGCCACCCAGGGAGTACCTCGGCTCCCACCTTGTGGAGCTCTGGCATCCCTTCCGGCTGCACCACACCACTCCCAGCTGCCCTGCACTATGCTGACTAGCAATGCCTGGCCATCTTGCACTCCACCTCCCCCAACTAGCCCCTGCCCACTGCAGGACCAGAGGACAACTGGAGCAGGCAGAGACCTGCATTGTCCCACCCAGCTCTGCCCAGTTCTGCCCAGCCTCCAGTTTGGGACCTAAGAACAAAGAAAAAAAAAGAGACCCAAGCTGCACTGTTACATGCTGACTGGCAGCACCCAGGTATCTCTCACTCTGCCTCCCCCAGCTGAAGCTGGCTGCAGTAGAACTAGGGATCATCTGGAGCCCTGAGACCAGGCAGAGACCTGTATTGTCCTGCCTAGCTCTGCCCAGCTCTGCCCATTCTCCAACTTGGGATCTAGGGTCTCATGTTTGTGTAGGGGAATAGTACATCATAAGGAGGTTGGTCGGCTTGGGTGTCTGTGTGATTGCATGTTCTAGTTTTGTTGTTGTTGTTGTTTTGTTTGTTTGTTTTTGCTTTTGTTTTTTTCTCTTACTCTTTTCTGTCTTCGTGTCTATTTTCATTTGTTAGTTGGTACCTTTGCCTGTTTTCCCTCTTACTCTTCTCTCTCTCCACCTTCTACCACCCCCCCCCATTCCATTTCTTTCCTTTTTCTTACCTCATTTTACTTTCAGGAAGCAAACCTATTCCCCCACTGCATGGACAGATTACAAAGCAGTGGGAAGTGGGTTCCAGGGTATCCATACACCTGTCGATGGATACTGGGATCTGCATATAGATTTTGAATCAAAGATGGGGAAAAAATTTAAAAGTGAGCAGGAAAATCTACACAAATGAAGAAAAACCAAAAAGAAAAATTTAGATCTCACACAGATCCCTGGAGGTCAGATACTGAGAAAACAGACTTTGGAACACAAAAAATGAAGAGCCCCCAGAATGACAGGTCACATACTACAAACCCAGACATCAAGACATTAATAGAGAGAATAAAAAGAATTGAGGAGAGACAAGAAGAAAATAGGAAGGAGTTGATAACTGAGATAACAGCAGTAAAGAATACTGTGATTGAATTAAATAACAAACTAATAAGCATGGAAAGCAGAATTACCCAAGCAGAAGAAAGAATCTCAGAACTTGAAGACCAAAACATAGAACTAAACCAAACTGTCAAAAACATAAAAAAGGAGCTTAAAAAGACAGAACAAAACCTTCAAGAGTTGAACAATTTCTTCAAGGGAATGAACCTAAGAGTAATTGGACTTTCTGAGGCAGAAGGAGAGACAGAGACCACCCTGGAACAAACATTCCATGAAATTATTCAAGAAAACTCTCCTCACCTCAACAGTGATGTGAAAATTCAAACATAAGAGATTCAGAGAACCCTGCAAGACAACAAATGAGAAGACCAACTCCTAG
>CAUYQG010057138.1:0-11691 GCA_963574415.1 Tarsius wallacei | reverse complement strand
TCCCTCTTCCTTCTCTTCACAGGATTGATCTTTAGGAAATGTCTTACACCCCAAACTCCATTTCAGTGCATGCTTCTGTAGACTCCAACCTGCATCAGATACCCCAGTGGAGATCTCAAGTTAGATCCACAGGTGTGATCTCTTGTGTGAATCTTAACCCTACCCTGTTCACCTTGGAGAAGCACTGAGAAAGAACCCTGGTTACATCAAACTTCACAAGACCTGGACAGCCCAGAACATCTCCAAGACAATCATCACATCACAGAAGCATATCTATCTACTGCTGACAACCTTGTGCTGAACCTACAGAATGAATTTTTATCCCGGGGAAGTGACAGCCTTATCAAGAGTAAGAAAGAAATCTGATAATGAAGAATTCTACCCTCAGAGAAGCGATGGATCTGCTTCTCTTCCAGTTTTTGAGAAGCCAGTAGGTCCAGGACAGCCTCAACTTGCCCCAGTATTAGGCGATGGTCTCCTGCATCCATCCTCCTGACCTCTCTTGAATTAAGGAAGACTGAAGACCAACCCTCTTTCTGGGGATTACTTTCCTCCCCCCTGTGTGGGCCAGGGGTGTTGGGACAGTGTATGATTTCTTAGTTATTTTCTACAGTGTTTTCCCTCCCTTAAGGTTGGGAGGAGATAACCACCAACCCAGGAATCCACAACAAATTTTTATTACTTAAGCTGAAAAGAAAAGAAAAAATGTAGCAGTAGGAACACAGAACAGCGTTGAGAACCTGGTTGAATTCTGAATGTAGATTTGTTAGCCCAGTGGGGTGTCTTTTGGGCATTTCGCATTGTATGGGCACATGATCTAAAATGTCACCACTTCCCCCATACTGATCATCTTAGAGAAATACAGAAAACTAAGAGGAAAGTGCTTTGCCACAGAAGAAGTGGATGCTCTAAACACATAGAGCTATGATTTCACCTTTCATCCTATGATTTCCCCCGCTTCCTAGTCTTCCGTTATTTCTTTGATAAGTTCTTAGTAATAAATGTGTTATCTTATTTGCCGAGTATGCCGCCGTATTTGAAAAATGCTGACATTACCTTTTCTCATTTATTCCTCTAACATCCTTCTAAGGTAGATGATAATATTTGCCACTTGAAGAAAATAAGTGTTTGTGAAGTTATGGAATAATCCAAGGTCACAGTTTTGATAAAAGTCAAGACAGGAAGCTTGTCTTCTCCATTTGACCTCTATGGTCTTTCACTGAAAGCCCACACCCCTGGATCTTAGACGACACTAGATTCGGGCTCCTTTTAAAGGATTAGTTTCATTAATCAGGGAAAAAATAATTGTGTTTTTGGGTTTCATTTATTTGAGTTTGAGTTTGTGGTCCTTTATGAAAAATGCTTTTTTCCTCCTACTCATAGCAATGGCTGGCTTGGAATAATAAAGGAAGCAATTGACTTAAAATAGTGACCGATACGCCCCTTGCCATGAAGTCGTTCTTGTCTGTGCTTTGCCTGAGTTACGGCTACGGTAATGTGGTAACTGGCACAACTTCAATGGCTATAATATCTCTTCAATTACAGCTGCCTGAAAATTACTTAAAGTTTCAAATGCTTAATGCATCAAGATAAGGCTGTGGGAAGAGGGAGCAGTCATGTGAAAGCATGTGTTTGTAGGGAAGAGATTTTCCTTGCACTACTGAAGCTTTGAGATTAGTTGAGGCTACTCTAAAGGCAACAAAGAAAGAAATGGGGAGACTTGAAAATGATGACTTGGAACAAATTGTAGATTTCAAAAAGAGTTTTTGAAGCCATTCATTTGAAGTTGATGATTTTTTTTTTTTTTTGAGTTGACATCTTACTCCATCGCCCAGGCTGGAGTGCAGTGGCATGCTCACAGCCACCCCAGTGTTGACCTGCTGGGCTCTGGTGATCCTTCCACCTCAGCCTTCCAAGGACCTGGAACTACAGGCACGTGGTACCATGCCCGGCTAATTTTATCTATCTATCTATCTATCTATCTTAGAGACAAGGTCTCACCAAGTTGCCCAGGCTGGTCTCAAACCCCTGAACTCAGGTGATCCTCTTGCCTCGGCCTCCCTAAGTGCTGGATTACAGGCTTGAGCCACTGTGCCCAGCCATGAAGTTGATGATTTTAAAACATAATAACTCATTAATTTTTTTGACACACATTTCCTGGGCCTCTATTATGTGCCAAAAAAAAAAGTGTAGGTGCATCATTTCTATGCATTTTGAAGATACTTTAGCTACAGTCAATGCCCTCTCTAAAAAGCACCAGAAACACACCTGTAGGTGAATGCAAACCTTGGAGATGCAGTGTGAAATGTCTCAAGAGAGGACTTAGCATAGGATTAGACTTGTGATAGGTGATTCTTGGAAGGGTTTAAGTAAGCAGGGTCTTACTCTGTATTGGATGCTGTCAGAAAGTGGGGGTAATTCTATGGTAGGATATCAAAACAAATCTCAATCCTAGAGCGACAATAAAGTTGTACTGATTTAAGAAGCAGTAATCTGGAAGGCTGAGATGGAAAGGTTGCCTAAACCCAGCAGGTTGAGGTTGTGGTGACCGTAAGCGTGCCACTGCACTCCAGCCTGGGCGGCAAGAGTGAGACTTCATCTCAAAAAACAAACAAACAAAAAAACAGTAGCCTCTCATATTAGTCAGACTAGTAGGGTATTTGGCCATTTTCATTATATGGAGAGTGTTCATATTTTTAGTATATATATGTAAATATACCAAAAAATATATATACCAAAAATATGAACATTGTCCACATATATAACATTGTTATAAATATCTTTTGTGTATGTGTGTGTAGGAGTCTCACTCTGTTGCCCAGGCTGGAGTGTGGTGGCATGCTCACAGCCACTGCAGCCTCAAACTGCTGGGCTCAGGTGATCCTTCTGTCTCTGCCTTCCAAGTAGCTGGAACCACAGGTGTGTGCCTCCGCGCCCAGCTAATTTTTTGATGTATTGTAGAGATGCAGTCTCGCCCAGTTGCTCAGGCTGGTCTCGAACCCTTGAACTCAGGAAATCCTCTTGCCTCCGCCTCCCAAAGTGCTGGGATTACAGGCATGAACTCCTGTGCCTGGCTATTTTTGGTAGATATAACTATGGCGTGGTTGTATTTCTGTGTTGACCTACCATGGTCACAGAATGATCTTGTCTGGTGTTGGTGGTCTGTGAAGTTACCTACAATCGACAGGAAAACACCAAGGCCTAACTCTGAGTGCCAGGACAGCTGCCTTGGTAGAGACCGTATTCTCTTTGTCACAAATAGGCATGTACTAGTAAACAATATACACTATCATTTTGTGACTCTTGATTGAATAATCCTGCAACTAGCTTTTTTATTCAACTTCACAGTGTGTGATTAACTTAGGTTGATACTAGCAGATCTAGTGCATATCTTTTATATGTTGTTTTGTATCAACCAAAGGATGGTTAGGTTGCTTCTGCGTTTTCTGGTTAGAACTGATGCTAGTACATCTTTCACATAGGTATAAGTTTCTAAATACCATTTTGAAAGACTGTAACCAAGTGCAAGAAAGTAAGAAAATGCTCAACAATGTTAAAAGACTAGAAGACAGTTTGAAGAAGCCTCCATTAGCAAAACCTGGGACAATTGGAGCAATAACATAATGATAAAAATGGATTATAATTTATAGAATAAAATAAACATCTGTAAGTTCACAGTGCTCTAAATAATTGAATATTATTGAATACTCACCTACATGAGTTGCAAATATATTTTTATTTTATTTTTTATTATAAAGATGTGGGAAACAATTCAGGGTTAGGTATACAAACGTTGATTATGCAGGTACCCTTGTTGATGAGGTATACCCCTCCCTCCACTAGCAGTTTCCCTCAACTGCCAATCCCATCCTCCCTCCCCTAACAGTTTCCCACTACTACCAATCCCTTTCTTATAGTATTATAATTGTTCACGGTCCGTTTATGAGTGAGAACATATGGTAATCTGTTCTTTGTTTTTGTGATAGATCACTGAGTATGATTGACTCTAAATCCATCCAAGTTGCTGCGAAATCCATATGTTTGTCCTTCTTTATGGCTGCATAATATTCCCTTGTGTATAGGTACCACATTTTTTTTCTCCAGTCCAGCTTCAATGGGCAACATGGTTGGTTTCATGTTTTTGCTATTGTGAATAGGGCTGCTACAAACACATGTGTGCAGATATCTTTTTTGTAGAATGATTTGACTTCCTCCGGGTATATTCCCAATAGGGGAATTGCTGGGTCATATGGAAGGTCAATTTCTAGTTCTTTCAGAAATCGCCACACTGTCTTCCAAAGAAGTTGCACTAGTTTGCATTCCCACCAGCAGTGTAGAAGCGTTCTTTTTCTTCACATCCTTGCCAGCATCTGTTGTTCATTGTTTTATTAATGATGGCCATAGTTACTGGGGTTAGGTGGTATCTCAATGTGGTTTTGATTTGGATTTTTCTGATGATGAATGAGGCTGAGCACTTTTTCATGTGTCTGTTGGCTGCCTGTATATCTTCTTTTGAGAAGTGTCTTTTCATGTCTTTTGCCCACTTTTTAAAGGGGCTGTTTGTTTTTTCCCCTTCGGTGCGTTTGAGTTCCTTGTAAATCCTAGATGTTAGGCCTTTGTCAGATATACAGTTGGCAAATATTTTTTCCCATTCCCATTTTTCCAACGTGGGCTGTCTCCCTGTTCTCTTGATGGTTTCTTTTGCTTTGCAGAAGCTTGTTAGTTTGATGACGTCCCACTTGTCCATCTTATTTCTTAAGGTATTGGCATTTAGGGTTCTGAATAGGAATTGGTTGCCAGTTCCAATTTCCATAAGGGTGTCTCCTGCATTTTCTAAGATTCTTATAGTTTAAGGTTTTACGTTTAGGTCTTTGATCCATTTAGAGTTAATTTTTGTGTATGGTGATAGGTAGGGGTCCTGTTTCAATCTTCTGCCTGTCATCAGCCAGTTTTCCCAGCACCATTTACTGACTAGATTCTCTTCTCCCCAGTGGTTGTTGTTGGAGGTTTTGTCAAAGATGAGTTGGTTGAGAAATTGAGGCTTTGCTTCCAGAATCTCTATCCTGTTCCATTGGTCTATGTGCCTGTTCTTGTACTAATACCAGGCTGTTTTGATTAGTTGCAAATATTTACATGTTGCTTGTGGTGCTTGTGATCATGTCATTAATTTTTAATTTTAGCATTTTAGTTAAATGTTTTCTTCATGTTTTTGTGACATAGCTAAGAAATCCCTCCCTATCCAAAGAACATCAATTTATTTTCCTGTAGAAGTTTAAAAATATGGTTCTTCGTATATAGATTTCTAATAAACTGTAATTTGTTTTTACTTATGGTATGAAGAAGGAGCTCTAATCTCATTTTCCACATGGGTAATCACTTATTCCAGCACCAAGTAATACCACTATATTAAACAAAATTCAGTTTCAAGGCTCTTTACTCTGATTTGCTAATATATTTGTCTGTCAATTGCTATAACTTTTTATTAAGATTTTATATTGAGTTAGTTAAGTTCTGTCACTATAATTTTTCTTCAATATGTTGGCTCTTTTCAAACTCATTCTTTAATATAAATTTAAACTTCTTGCTAAGTGAGATTTACAAAAATCTTATTGGAATTTTGATTGGAAGTGAGATTATAATTTCAATAATTATAATCTCAACTGTTGTCATTTTTAATCTTACTATATCTCCCCATTCAGTTATCTTCTTATATTTCTTAATTCTATAATCTTCTCCATAAATATTTTGTACATACTTTGTTAGATGTATACAGTTGACCCTTGAATAGCACAAGGGTTGGGGTACCAACTACCAGCATCATTGAAGATAAGTGTATAATTTTTACTCTCCCCAAACTTAAATATAATAGCTTACTGTTGACCAGAGTCCTACTGATAACGAATTGACACATACTTTGTATGTTATATGTATTATATTCTGTATTCTTATAATAAATTAAGCTAGAGAAAAGAAATGTTGTTAAAAAAATCATGAGAAAGAGAAACTATATTTACTACTCATTAAGCAGAAAAATAGTTAATCATAAAGGCCTTTATACTAGTTACTTTCACCTTGAGAAGGCTGAGAAGGAGGAGGAAGAAGAGGGATTGGTCTTGTTGTCACAAGGATGGCAGAGGCGGAAGAAAATCCGTGCTCAAACCCCAATTTTTAAATGGTCAACTGTACTTAGGTATTTATGTTAGTTGGAAATTGCCTAGCTCCCTAAAAAAGACCTTCTCTTCAGTGTCTCAAACATATTAGAGCTCAATCCCTTAAATAAAAGAGCCCAGAGGTAGGCAGTTTCTGATATTTCAATGAATCGAAATGCCAAGTTTGAGGCCTTTGTATTCTCTATTACTTTCTTTCACGGTTCCCAAATGGTTTCTGGAACTTCTGCTGTAGTGTCTGATTCCAAGTGGCTGGAAAGAGGAAGTGTAGACAAATAAAAAGAGATTTTGGAAGTTTCTGTCCAACAATTCTTGCTTACATCAAATCGATAAACTCTTCCTCAAATAGAGGCTGGAAGGTGGAGTTTTTCAGCTGAATATATAATCACTTGGAAGAAAACCAGAGTTCTCTTACTAAGGAAAGAAAGAAAAACAATAAATGAAACAATAAATGTGGGATTGGAACTAGCAGTTGATGTCTTATGACCTTTTAATTTTTCTTATTATTTTAAATCTTTTAAAAATCACAAATTTCAGTTGTTGATTGGTATCCCTACGAATACCAATTTAAAATTTTTAAAATTTAAGTATAATTTAGATGTAGAAATATTTGTCCTTTTAAATATACAATCCTGTGTTTTAAATATACAATTCTGTGAGTCTTGACAAATGTTTGCTATTGTTATTTAGTTTGAGGAACACAATCACACAGAGAGAAAATTGTGAGGTGCGGTCAGAGACGTAGGTAGGATCTTGCTTTTAAGGGACAATTTAGGTGATGATAGAGTCTGGTTTTAGTCTAAGTGCGGCAGGAAGTCACTGGAGAGTTTTAAGCAGGAGCGTGATGTGATGTAATTGACGCTGGAAAATCCATTCTGAGTTTTCTCCGGAGAATGGATTCTGAGGAATACAGGGAAGAAGGGAATTCAATTATGAAGCGGTTGCGTCGTCCAGACAAGTGTTCACGGTCACTGAACAAGGTGGTGGCAACGGAGGTGGAGTTCAGGAAGATGCAGTGTGTATGCTGTGGTCAACAGGATTTGCCCCTGGATTTTGATCTTCAACAATTTCTATTACTTGGATGTGATTCCCTCTGGAGTCAGATGTTCAGAATAATCACCGTAATTTGTGAATTTCTTTGCATACATACACTCTGCCAATTTGGCAAAGATGTTATTTTTCCTCATTCCCATCATGTGCACAAGTGTGATCCACGAGCTGCATGATGTAATTACTTTTCTGGAGTAAAGAAGGAAGAAAATATTCCATTTAATAAAAGAATCCCAAACATGCTCAAATAATCTGGCTTTTGCATGAGGATTTAAAAACAGGTTAAGGAAACTACTGGATGGAGGACTTACCTCTTTCAGAAAGGTCTTGGTCTCCTGAATCTTTTCCATAAATTGCTTCACTTTCATTGGCAATATTCTTTAACTTTTCTTGTGTGAGTGTCAGTCTTTCTGAGAGGAATGGCGTATTAAATCCCCAGCACTCTAGTATACATTTCATTATTATTTTACTTTTCCTTTTTTTAAATGCAACTTTCCTTTTTCTTATTGATTTATTTTATTTTTTGTAGAGACGAGGTATTGCCAAGTTGCCCAGGCTGGTCTCGAACTCGCGGCTCTGGCAATCCATTTGCCTGGGCCTTCCAAAGTGCTGGGATGACAGGCTGAGCCACCGAGCCCAGCCTACTTTTCCTTTTAAATCATTTCTGATTACATGTAGAGAAGTAGGTATTTGTAACAACCCATTTCATTAACTTAAGCAAAGTTCTTAACAGGTGAGAAGGGACTGAATCTATTTGACATGAAGAGATGAACAAACAAATAGATGAATGAATGCAACAAATAGACTGCCAGAAGTCCTCTAGTCCTGGGGACCCCTGACTACTGGTCTGTAAATGTTTCAACAGAACTGCAATCAACACGTGCCATAACACAGCAAAAGACTATGCAAAGAAATAGGAAAACAACACCAAGAAAATAGGCATACAAAATGGAAAGTCATGATCATATTTAAAATGAACATACGTGTGAACCCTAAAAGCTTAGATATTATATTTGGACTAAAAATTTGGGTCTGGACTTCCTGGAACCAACATGAAAGGAGAGTTGCAGCCAATTGCCCAATTCTTATTATCAATGTAGCAGGAATCCCAGTTTGGGACGAGGAAGGATTTTCTCTAGAACTGAAGTTTGTCTGGGTCCACAGTGCAGTTGCTGTGTGTCTCCTAAGTACTCCCTGGAAAGCAAGATGTACTAAAAAGACGAGACTGTGAAAGTGTCATTCAGGGGCAATGCACCAATGGGATAGGGATTGGGCCTATCTACGTATGTCGTGTTCCCTGATAGTTTCTGAACAAGTGCTTATGCTGGAGCTCTTGTGTGTAAATAAAGGTATTTCAAACTGGAAACATAATAGTTGACAGTCAAGCTCCATAGCAGAATTCCTCAAAAGGTATATATGAATATATTTTTCCACAGATGTTAATATATATTTTGAAAAAAAGAAAAACAAATGTTCTGTGATCACTTGTGAAGGATCGTGCTAAACATATGTAAACAGGTACCTTCCTAGGATTTGAGTCCTATTCATAGGGTCACCTGAACAGGTTTAAGGCAGATGTCAGTAACCATTTCTCCCAGCTGCTCATGCAAAACAGCCTTGCAAAATCGCTATTCTTCCACCTAATTCGGGATGTCCCTTGAGGATTTCTGCACAGTTCTGAAGGGCTGTCTTGTGATGTCTGCTGTCTACAGCTGCAAATTCTTTTGAAATTCTCACTGTTTCTGGGGTGCACCCCTGCCCAACTCTGTTTCTACCTTCCCTCACGGGCACAGCAATCTCTTGTCAGGGAATATGGTTTCATATTAGACCATGCATTACCTTGGCCCTTTATGAGACATTGTAGCACATTCAGGACCTCACTTGACACTGCTTCTGCTTCTGCTATTTCCTTCTGGGGACAATAACTGCTAGGAACAGCTATTACTTCTATTCTCTCCTCTGAGTCCTGCTACCCTGCTGCATTGCCATAAATGCACTGGAAATTTTAATATGCTATGCTGACAGCCAAAATGGTAGCATTTAATGTCTTACAGAATTCATGATGCAACAGTTGTGTATTACTAGAGGTGCGAGGTTATTGAGTCTCAAAGACTGGCATCTGGGCTCCACTTCCAGCACCTACAATGGCAGAGTATGGGGCTTGGTGGCTCATGGCAGGCTCAGAGTTCTTATCCATAGGCGGGTTGGGTAAATGGATTCAATCTGCGATTTGGTTATTTTAGACGAAAGAAAGAAGTGAAACTCCTTGTGGAGACCTTCAGCTATGCCACATGCCTCAGGGCAGCTCACCAGAAAAGTTCTGCGTGTTATAGGGTGGAATGTGGATTGCTTGTCTCAGCTACGAATAAAGCTTTGTTTTCCATTGGGATATTGTCCTTTGTCTGTTGCTTCTCCCCTTATTGGAACCAGAACTCTGCACCCAATTACTAATATTAATACTAATTATGAATTATGAATATGAATGCAAATTATCATTAATGTATTAAAAATGCTAAATAAAAAATCCAAAACAAAAGCAAAGAAATACACTTTTCAAAGTGTGTGGTAGCAAAAACTGATTCTTCAACAAACTCTACTGACTCGCATTAAACTTACACTGAATACACCAGTGTGAATTACAGATCAAAGTAAAAGGTGAAACCATAAAAATATAATAAGGAAATATAGATGAATATTATTTTTTTACCAGGATAGAGAAGAATGTTGTCTGCCTAAACATAGTAAAGGAAATTAAAAGGAAAAGATCAATAGCTTTGGCCACATTAAAAAAAAATGAAACCCTTTTTGTAAATCAAAATGTACTAGAAACAAAGTTTCAATGTCACTAAAAGGAATTGAATAGTAATTCAGATTATAGGCTGTACATACTCTTATAATCTATTTTTGGAAATAAGAGCTGATGAAATCAGTGATGGCCATTGAGCAATATCTATCAAAATGTAAAAGGGTACCCACCCTTTGACCCAGCAATTCCACTGTTATGAATTGATTGTACATACATATTTGCAATGGACAACAAGGGTGTTAATTGCTGCATTGTATGGCAACAACAACAAAAACTGGAAACAACTTAATTTTCTTTCAACAGTAGCCTGTTATGACGTATTTTGTTACATCCATACAATAGGATAGGAGGCAGACTTTAAGAACTGCTAGGTGGAAAAATGATCTAGAGAAGAATATACTTGATTTGTTTTTTGTTTAAAAGATCTGTGTATCAGCATTTGCTTGGCTTTTTCTTTTTCTCTCATTATTTTTCTATTACCATTATTTTAAAAATAAATGGAAATTTTAATTTATTTTATAAAAGAGCATGTACTTATTTTAAAATCTTATACTGTACATGACAAATATATGTAATTTTGCTTGTCAATTAAAAAAAGAGCTTATGCTGTAGTCTGGCAGCTTTGGGACTAATCCTGTTATAAATCTGGGAAAATTACTTTATTTCTCGGAGTCTTATTTTACTCATTTGTAAAATGAGAAGAACAATAGTGTCAATTTCATAGGGGCTTTTGAGATTAAATGAGATGATACAGAAAACACTTAATAAGTGATTGCTATGCTTATTACTGATCTTCAAAATGTAATTTGATATGACCCATTGGCTTTTAAACTATTCTTATTTGCATTATATAATTGTGAGTGGTTGCTTTAGGGATTAAAATACATTTGTTAGTTTTTCATAGTCTACTTAGAGTTAATTTTGTACCATTCCTATAAAATACACAACCCTTGCAATTTCTCTTCTTTGCCATGCCCTTTATGCTAATGTTGTTATATGTATTAAATCTACATGTGTTAAGCCGACAAGATGCTATTAGAATCTTGCTTCAAGGAGTTATATGCATTTAAAAAAGTGAATAGGAAAATGGTCTTTTCTATTTCATCAGATATTTAAAATTTATGTTGTGCTTTGTGTGTGTGTGTGTGAGGATCTATATTTCCAATCTTATCATCTGCTTTTAGACTGAAAAACATTCCTTAGCATTTCTTGCTGTGCAGATCTGTTTTGTAGATCTTTATCTACCCCACCTATGGTGTATGTTCTTACATTTTCTTGCAGAAATATTAGTGTGTTCAATAATGGAGACATATTAGTGTGTTTAATAATGGCTCAGCCTGTCATCCCGCGCCTTGGGAGGCTGAGGTGAATGGATTGCCTGAGCCCGCGGGTTCGAGACCCACCTGGGCAACTTGGTGAGACCTCATCTCTACAATAAATCAAAAATTAGCCGGGCGTGGTAGCACGCGCCTGTAGTTCCAGCTACTCGGAAGGCTGAGGTGGAAGGATAGCCGGAGCCCAGCAGGTCGAGGCTGCGGTGGCCGGGAGCGGCCACTGCACTCCAGTCTGGGCAGCTGAGTGAGACTCCAACTCAAAAAAAAAAAAAAAATGGAGTCCTACAGCAGATCCTGCTTGGGGTACTGTGTTGGATAGATTATCCATTAACTC
>CAUYQG010057137.1:0-27654 GCA_963574415.1 Tarsius wallacei | reverse complement strand
AGCCGGGCTCAGTGGCTCAGCCTGTAATCCCACACTTTTGGGAGGCTGAGGTGAGTGGATTGCCTGAGCCCGTGGGTTCAAGACCCGCCTGGGCAAGCGAGACCTCATCTCTACAATAAATCAAAAAATTAGCCGGGTGTGGTAGCGCGCACCTGTAGTTCCAGCTACTTGGAAGGCTGAGGCGGAAGGATCGCCGGAGCCCAGCAGGTCGAGGCTGCGGAGGCCGGGAGCGGCCACTGCACTCCAGTCTGGGCAACGGAGTGAGACTCCAACTCAAAAAAAAAAAAAAAAATAATAATAATAATAATAATAATAATAATAATAATAATAATTCTAGCCTCTTAATATGATTGGGTTATTTATCCTCTTTAGATCTCATTTTTTTCCTATATTCAAAAATTAATATTAATATCACCATGTATTAATTAAAATAATGTATATTCCTATAGCAAAGGAGATAAGACTTTGGACTCACAGTTGCCCTTTTTCTATCAGGTAACAGAGCTAGTGATTGTGATACTTTGCACTTATGGCAGATAATATTCTTCAGGTCACTTTATAACTTTCTGTACATTCATCTCCAACAAAAAGTGAATAAAATGCCATCTATTCAAGTAATAGGATTCCTACAATAACTTATATTGTTTTAATTCTGCTGAAAACACTTCTTACTAAGTTGTTTCATTTCCTTAAACAAAGGAACAATTTAATATAAATTTTCAATGAATTTCCTTAAGAAATATTAGCATGAGAATTGGCTTCTTCATCTCTTATGTTTTATTCCAATTTTCTGATGCGATTAGCCTGGGTTAACTTTTTCAGAAAAACTTTTAGGAAAAAAACATGGACCTAGAGGTGCTATCGGTGATCATTGCATCATTGGGTAGAAATAATTGATCTTTATTTTTTTTCCAGAAAACAAACAACAACAAAATCTAATGTGCTTGAGTTATAGAAGACATTACTGGCTAGCTGCTCTAACAGATGTTTCTAAATATGTTTCTGCTAGGTACAGTTGACTACTGGTTAACTCTACTGGCCAATGGAAAAGAAGTGGACGTTCACTTTAGTGTTTCTAGAAAACTTTTGCTCCTTGACAGAAATACCACTGCCTCTTCACATTCTTTATTCCTGATACAGTTGGTTGTATTGACAGCAGCAGTAAGGCATAAGCTCTGACAACTCAGAGACCTTTAATTAATTCCAACAGCTAACTTGCTACTTGTTATATGAGGAAAAATTCCCATTTATTTAAGTTAATTAAACGGTATTCAGTTAATATAAAACATTTCTAACTAAAAACTGAGAACATTACTATCTTATACTTTGTATCTTAGTCTGTTTGGTCTGCTATTGCAAAAAATACTAAACTATGCAGCTTATAAGTAATAGAAATGTATTTCTCACAGTTCTGGAGACTGGGACATCCAAGGTCAAGGTGCCATTGTAGTGAAGTTCTTGTAAAGTCCTGCTTCCATCATGGACAAATGTCTTCTCTCTGCAGCACTACATAGTACAAGAGTCTATCTATCTCTCCAAGGTCTCATTTATAAAAGTAATCATCTCATTTAAGGGCACTAATTACCTTCCAAAGGCCCCACTTGTTATTGCCATCACATTGGGGATTAGGTTTCAACATATGAATTTTGACGGACATAAATATCCAGGCTGTAGCTCTTGACTATGCCATTTTTTTTTCTGGCCGTGAATCTTCCCACATATAAAGGTATGAATCAGATAATATAGCTTATGCAGGCACTTCTGTTCTTACTCTTTATCATGTTTGCCCTGACCAGGTTATGAGGACTAACTGGGAATTGAGAAGACAATTGTAATCCAAAATGAATTTTAGCATCAATATTGCCAATTGCATTCTTCCAAAATCATAGCCAATTTTTAACAAATTGTTACTTTTGAATGAGGTTTGCTGAAAATTAAATGAGAATAATTAATTCCCGCTACATGCTTCCCCTAGTATTGTATCTCATAAATAAATCACGTGTGAGGTAGTGGAAAGAAATATCTTCCAAACGATTTTTATAAAATAAATTTTGTCCCTATCTGTGTGTAAGTTAAAACAATACACATATAAAATTAAAAGAAAATTGCCTATTATCTGCCTGCCTATCTATCTGTCTATCTATCTATCTATCTATCTATCTATTCTGTGTCTCCAGCTTTGAGTGATTATTTTCTTTCTAGTTAATCACATAGGTTAAAAAAAAGGGTAGGAGCTGTTAGGATATCCCTGCTTGCTTGAGTATAAAAAACATACCAGAGAACTTTCTGTGTGCTATCTTTGCAATAATGATTAGGTATCTTGCATACAACGCTATTATCTTTTTTACAAAGGAAGCATAATTATGCATTTACAGGAGTGAGAAATTAGACCCAAATGAAGAAAGAAAAGATTATATTGAATTTGTAGCATTGACCTCGTAGAGGTGAAAACAGATGAATGCTTAATTGGGTTATCTTGGCTAAATATCAGAAAAAGCTGTGAAATGTGCAAAAAATATAGAAGAAAAAGTATGAAGGAGGTATAATGACTTATTTATGAAAGGCAGACGTCTAAGGCAAAAGCATATGTATGTACCATGTTTCAAATAGAAGATTAATTATGAACTTAAAAATGATTGACAAAGTTGATGGGAAACATGCAATATGTTTTTTAAAAAAGATTGAAGCAATAAAGATACTGTAACAACATAGCATTTCAATAATTCATTAATCTAGACCCATTGCAGTTTGTCTAAACTTGGTTCAGGCTCAAATTTCAGACAAACTCTATCCTCTCATATCCAACATCACATATACCTGTCTCTCCACTGATATCTGCATGTATCTGAGAAAAACATGCAGCAAAAACACCCTCTCTTGAGGTAAGAGTCAGTTTCAAAGTCCTCTTGACATTTTTTTTTTTTTAGTTATAGTTATGGACTTATTTTGAGCTATAGCTCGTCACAGTTTGAATTTTTTCATCCTGTTCCACGTGGTATATCTCCTGGGACCTAACATAGGCATCTAGATTGTCCTGTAGCTATAAGGTGGTGACTCAGAAGCTCTCTCATACAATAAAGTCTTAGACTGGATATATGTGAGTATTTTTTGGAAGGGATGGAGAGGGTTTAAATATGCAAAATATAGAGAAATTCAGTAGACAGCGACATGATATAGAATTGACATAAAGAAAAATTGCAGTGACCAGAAACCATGATTAAATAGAAGCTGCGGTGTAGGAAGAGAAAAGAACTACAAGTGAAGCAAAAAGTGGCTGCATCTTCATAATGGTGACTCATTAGATTTATGTTTTCTCTAGAATGGCATTTTAATTTCTATGTTGTGTGACTATACAATCATTGATAATTTTCCCCTGTTTTTAAATTCCCCATGTATTCTTACAGTGTTTCCCTAAATATACCAGCTTGAATGTGCTTTCACAACCTGAAAAAGTATTTCAAATGGAATTTACAAGTTCCAATTCTTATATTCTGATCTTGGTGTATAATGTTACCTGATGCTAAATTGTACCAAGGTCAAACCCCAGGCAAAACAGCTTGGCCAAGATATGAAGCAGAATTACCTGTTTTTGATGTTGGTTGTTTGTTATGTTTGTTAGAGAGGATTATTTATTTTTCTATCTTTTAGCTAATGCTCTATGTAAAACTCTAAGCAAAGCCATGATATTTTTTCTGCATTTGAAAAATATAATGAAGACTCAATTAATAACACTCACCTTAGATTGACCAAACTATTATTATGAGAGAATTCAAATATAAAACTTAACTATAGCAAATGGTATAATGTTCCTCAGATCTGTCAATCTATGCCATCCTTTCTACAAAAGTTACGTTTGTTATCTGCTTCAACTGCGCTCTCACCCTAAGTTGCCTCCTATCTCCTACCCTCTGATTTGAACTTTCACTAACAGGCTTCCTTGTCAACCCATTCCAATGAGCCATCTGGAACACCAGTGCACCACTGAAAAGAAATCAAAAAATACAAAATTAAATGGCATCATCATACTCACTAAATTTTATTTACGTTTTTCTTTAAATAAAATCTGTTTCTCCTTCAAGGGTACTAGAATCCTTACAAACATACTGAATGATTGAAGAAGGTTCATTCTTCTGTTCTGAATATGCAGAAAAATCAAGACTGACAGGAAACAGAAGAGAGAATGACAATTTCAACTTTTTTTCTGGTTACTCAATTCTTTCAAAATTACTCCTTTCAATACTCATTCAAAGATCTTTACTTTGCAGGGTGACCAGCTATCACTGTTTACCTGGAACTGTACCAATTTTAACACTGAACGTCTTGCATCCTGAGAAACTTCTCAGTAACTGACAAATCAGGACAATTGATCACCCTAGACCTTCAAGTAATATCACCTCGTGAACCTCCTGTAATACTAATTCCTATTTTCATGGAACTACAAAGTCTAATATGGCTTCTATTTCTACTGCTTGATAGGAATTACTGAAAGTTTGAAAATCTACCTGTTTAACAAAATGTTCTCTTTCATTGGTTTATGAAACAAAATTCACTTCTGCTTTTTTTCATTTTATTCTGGAAACTTCTCAGGCATTTCAGGATCTCTTACACCATTTATATTTATATGTTGATGTTTCCCATAAACCTTATCCTTTACTCTTTGTTCTGCTCACTTTATATGTTCTTCATGAATGGACCTATTTAATTCCATTGGATATAATTATCTGTTATATCTAATGATCCTTAAACTGATTCCACATTTGAGCTCCCCCATTTATCTGTTTCCCATAGAAGATTTCCACTAGAAGTTCCTCATCATGTCAATATGCCCAAAACTCAATAATTTTTCTTCTGCTCTTCTAACACAAGTATGCACTGAGAGGCTTAAGTAACAAAATTGTGACTTATTCCATTTATTTTCCTTATAACTGCCATCCCTACCAGTCAGTGCCCAGTTTTAAAATTTGTTTGTCATCAATCCATATGTCATTTTTATTCACATAACTTATCAACCAATCTAAGATATATTTGAGAAGGAAAAGAAAAATGGTTAATCAAACAGAATGGGACAATAGGGGTCAACTGACCTAATTCATGGTCTTCATGTCAGGATTTTTCAGAGAAAGATAATCAAAAGAGAGAGAGAGAGAGAGAGAGAGAGAGAGAGAGTGTGTGTGTGGGTGTGGGTGTGTGTATTTGTGTGTGTGTGTGTGTGTGTGTGTATGTATGTGTGTAAAGTAACAAAGAAAGAAAAAATTATTTTTAAAAATTAGCTCACACAATTGTGGGATCTAACATAAACAAAGTCTACAGGGCAGTGTGGTAGACTGGAGACCCAGAAGGAATTGATGATGCAGTCTCAAGTTTGAAGGCAGTCTGAAAGCAGTCTGAAGGCAAAATAATTTCCTCCTTGGAGAACTTTAGTGGTTTGTTGTTGTTGTTGTTTGTTTTGTTTTGTTTTGTTGTTTGGCCTTTAATTGATTGTATGAGGCTTATCCATTATGAGGAATAATCTGCTTTATCAAAGTCTACTGATTTGAATGTTCATTACATCTAAGAAGTACCTTCCCAGCAACATCTAGACTGACATTTGACCAAATATCTGGAAACCATATCCTAGCCAAGTGGATACATAAAATTAACCATTAAAGTCTTGCTTAAATCACTTTTTGCTTTAATATGTCCTCCTTCCCTCTCCCTTATACAGTAGCAGTTCCAGAATGAGGCATTCTATTTTAACATACTCTTCTATTCACCTTGCACTACCATCATGTGCACGGTGATGTCTTCCCTGCTATCCCTAAAGATTGTGGCACTATTTTCAGGTTCTTATGGACTGATATGCAAATCTTTGTTATATAAATATAATCCTGCTTATAGACATCTCGGCAGATTCTATATTGCTTGAGGAACGTGACAGATCTTAATCAACTTTAAATCCTTTAGCTTTAAGACAGTGCCTGTCAAATAGTTGATACTGATAAATAAACTTTTATGTGTTCCTACCTTTGTGAGTCATTGTGCTAGCTACTGGTGAAATGAAAACTAAAAGAGCACACAGAATAATTGGGGAGCTATGCATAGAAGTAAATGATTTTATGCATCATAAAACAGGAGCTTGTACTGCCCACAGTATGTCATAAAGTAGTACATGCATGAAAGAGTATCAGAAGAAAAATCTGAACGTTCCCATAGAAGAAAAGTCTAAAGTCCCCATAGACAGGAATGTCTTTTTTTGTTTATTAGCACATATTGCTTCATTCCCTTGATAACACAAATTTGTTTTATTTTCACAGTTATTTGTGGAGGAAAAAAAATACAAAATTGTTCCAAGATTCAGTTTCTCTATCTGTTAATGGGAATAGTAATTGAAGTGTAGTAAGACTGAAGTACATTAAAAATAAAGAAAATATTTTCAATTATGCAAACTCTGACTTAATAAATAGCAAACTGCCTTCTTGTGACATTTTCAAGCAGTACAAATGACATTCAGTGTCTGACAACAGGGAAAGACATTCATCAGATTGGAAGTGATTTTCTGGATTAGTAGTGACTTTCAGGTACTCTGAAGCTCACCTCTCCATCTCCAGATGGAGTTGTTCTTTAACCTTTCTGGACATGTAACTATCAGTACTCCACCTCCAGGGAGGACTCCACTAGTGTTATTAACAACTGTCATTCAACTTGACCTAAGCTCTCAAGTAGAACTATCACATATTTCAGCTTATTTATACAGAATTGTTTCAACTGTCTTAATCAGAAAAAAATAGGACTTTAGCTGTGACTTTTCAGTGAGAGAATGGTTTTCTGTAAGCCTGAAAAACAAATTCTATTTGATTTTATTTTTCTTCCACTTAAAGTGGAAAAAAAGTTAATCTTCTTTTTGTATTCAGATACTTTCATATTGTAAAGCAAAATAAAAATAACTGAATCTCTATTTTATTATCTCGATTTAAATTCGGATTCCACTGCTAAGTATTCCCTGGTAGAAAACCTCAGAATACTATATAATATGAGGATAATATAATAAGATGTTGAAGTATTTTTAAAATAAATTTATAGTAAATGCATACTATTGCTCTTAGTGCCTTACCATTCATTGAGAAGCGAACTTTAGTTACATTTTTTTCTTGGTTGCAAGGTTTCTTTATTTATAACAACAACAAAAAAAATAGGTTAACAGTTTCTCCAATGGAAAAAATAACATTATTTGTTATTTTTGGAAGGACATTTACAGAAGTTTTACAGATGGCAATTTGTGGGAGAAATGGAAGATGATACAGTTTGAAATACAATAGACACATTTAAATTCCAAAGACAGCACATTCTATTTCATTAAAAGCATTGAAATTGATGGTGCAAGTGCAGTAAAAATTCAATTAACTGATACCTAACTTGTCTGGAATGTTAATTAGCCATATTCCCTCCATATTTGATTTTTAGAAAATAATGAAGAGAGAGGGAAAATCTCTCACTGACAAAAGCTTAAACAACACCATTACACCTTTAGGAAATGCCATTTTTCCCATTCAGACGTCTTCAGATTGCCTCCTTGGCTTTCAACTTTGTCTTCCCATTAAACTTGCACCTTTCTTTTTTTTTATATCAATATTTTTTATTTTGATATTGTGGGGTACAGTTAAGGGCTAGGTATACAAATATGCTTCGTTCAGGCACCCTTGTTCATAAGGGGTGTTTCCCCGCCCCCAGACAGATATTACTACCGTTAATCCCACCTCCCTTCCCCTCCCCCCCCCATAGTTTCCCACCACTGTCAGTCCTTTTCATACAGTATCACGATGAATGTTCAAGGTCTACTATATGAGTGAGAACATATGATACTCAGAGCGTTGTTTCTGTGAGAGGTCACTCAGTATTATAGACTCTAGTTCCATCCAGTTTGCTGCGAAATTCATGATTTTGTTCTTTTTTATGGCTGCGTAGTATTTCATCATGTATATGTACCACATTTTTAAAATCCAGTCCTCTTTTGATGGACAGCATGGTTGATTTCAGGTTCTTGCTATTGTGAACAACACTGAGATAAACATAAGTGTGCAGGTATCTTTTTTATAGAGTGATTTGAGTTCTTCAGGGTATATTCCCAGTAGGGGTATTGTGGGGTCATATGGCAGGTCGATATTTAGAGCTTTTAAGAATCGCCACACTGTTTTCCAAAGAGTTTGCACTAGTTTACACTCCCACGAACAGTGTAGAAGTGTTCCCTTATCACTACACCTGCTCCAGCAACTATTATTTTTTGAGTTATTGATAATTGCAATTCTGACTGGAGTTAGGTGGTATCACAGTGTGGTTTTGATTTTCATCTCTTTGATGATTAGTGGGGTTGAACATTTCTTCATGTGTCTGTTGGATGCTCGGATGTCTTCCTTTGAGAAGTGTCAACCAGGGAACTGCATTAGGGGATGGCAAATAAACAGTGAAATGGAAGGGTCATAGATAGAATTATAGTAATCGATATTTGGTGACTCTTTGGATATGAGGTTGGCTAAGTAGATAAGAAACTTTGCTAAATAGAATTACCAATGAATCAGGGATCTCAGGAGGGAAAAAATTTTTGAAATATTAATTCACATACTGTATTCTCCAAAATAGTTTGAAGCCACTTAAGCAGTAGAGGGTTAAATAGAAATGTAGAGGTTTTTTTTTTTTTTTTTAAGTAACCTAATCATTATAAATAAAAGGCAAGTCAGTTACAGGTAGAAGAATGGTAATAGGGAATAATAAGTTCATATTTAAATATGTGAGTGTGAATTAGCTGTGGACATTCAGGTTCATGCTTCTTAGGTATGAGTCAAATCAACTTATAGAGAAGTTCAACAGTCCAAATTATTCCTGTTGAATATGATTCAAAATAAATATGCTATCCATTGGGTCTGAGGTAAATTATTTAGAAATATAGATATTTGGTTGATTGTTAAGCAAAGGTGTTTTCAAAAGACCATAAATATTTAAATAAATATAAATAATTGTGATTAATGCATGTACTGAATTTGAGCTGTGATATTGAATATATTTCCTCCTGTATATTATATTATTCAGACTTCAACATTGAAAAATTAGTCAAAATGAATTAATAGATACAATGATGACAGTAAATGTTCAATCACTTAAATAGTTTTTAAGTCAATCCTAGGACTTATAACTCTGTGAGTACCGTTAAGTACCAGACATTTTTTTTTTTTTCTAATTGCCTATAAGTTTGTGATTTGGCGTGTGTATGAAGCCTTTAAATGACAGTATTTATGGTAACTGACTAAAGTCTGATATGACTGACTGATGAAAGCAAATTTTGTTGACTGTGATCTAAGCAACTGAGTAACTCCTCATGGAACTCTGAACGTTGAAGGTTGAGTCATGTTTTAATAGAAGTACCAAAGAAAAGAGAGAGAGAGAGAGAGAATATAAAAATGAACGAACAAGTGTGTGTATGTTCTGGATTAAGAAAAATAACACAATCTATTGCAATGATAAATAATAGATCAGAAGGTCTAAAATAAAAAATAAACTTACTTAAGCTTTAGGGCATTGGGGAATGTGACTGAAGAGTAAGGTGGAGTTGCATCACAGAATTTTGGACATATTCATCTGAGGATTTTGAATAATGTCTTACAAACAATAACGAACTAAACAATATACATAATATAGTTTAAAGGTATGCCTTTAAATATAGTTTAAAATATATTAAAAACATGCTTTTAAATGTAGCCTAAATGTGAATGAATTAAGGACGATGGTTTAGGGGGACAGGGAGAAGGGTGGACTTGAGTAGACTAAATTAGTGGTGAATAAGATTGTTGGTATCCAAGACCTATTAGGACTCCTTGGACAAAATAGATGTTGACTAAATATCTGCTGGATGGATGAATAAATAAACAAACAAAAAAATAAATAAATAAGGTTCAGAGCTCAAATAGTATGTAATGAAATTGCTCAGGTTGGAGGTGAACATACAGGGAACAGTGTCCCTTGTTTCAATTTTAGAAATTCTGTGCTTTTATGTGATGAACTGTAATCCTATGTTAAAGAAATAAAAGTTAATCAAAAATTACAGCAGCACAAAAATCATTTTACTTGTCACTAATAAGAATAATCATTTGGGTTAATTTTATGAGATCTACTTGTTTTGATTATATCATTATTCTTCTCTATTTGTTCTCTCAGTTTAGCCAATTATTACTCATGTTAAGGCAATCAAATATTTCTGTATTCAGAATGAAATTAATGAACCTGATACTTATTTCATATACAGTTTCTTCTTGTTTCCTCAATGAAGGAGGAATTATTCAGATGTAACTGCTGTACGCTTTATCATGTCAGTCATTTGTATTTTTCTTTTGAAATGAGAACACTGGAAAAGAATCTTGAATGCTCTGCTGTATCTTTTTAAATTTATTTTAACATATAAATCATATCCTCAAATAATTAGGTCAAAATAGTGATTATGTCAGTAGAATGAAATGGTATACATCTTAGTCTCTTAAAATTTCATGATTCGATTATTTGCCAAAATGTTTTTCAGCTGAAGCTAATGGTACTTTAAATATAATATGAGGAACTAGCTACTCCCTGGTGATACGTTTATTTCAGACTGAGGCCTGATACTCTGACTATGGTTGAGTTAGTTCCTCTTGTGGAAGCCAAGGATGTTCAAATCTCAGCAGAAACTTAAAAAGTCACTGATGAAGTGCTATGAACTTTCGTGAACAAAATACCTAATATTGCCAAGACTTCAGCATAGTTGTTCATTTTTCTCTCTGTATGTCTTTAAAAATAGACAAAGTCTGAAAGTGGAGTGGAGGAGATATACAAAAATCCTCTCTTGACAGGAGGCAATTGCTGTTTTCCTTCGTAATATCGGACAGTTCTATCCATGAGCTCATTGTTTGGTTCTTACAAAGTTCTGGGATAACTGAACTCTTTTCTTTGACCAACACCTTACTCTAACTATTAAACAGACTCAGGATTAACTTAGTACTGAATGTGATCATTGTTTCCCTGTGGAATGTCTTAGAAACTGTTTAATGCAAATACCTAAAATTATTTTATTTATATAAAATCTCTTTATAAGACTTTGAAGTAGAACTCATTTTTTTCTGTGGCTTATGAGATAATATTTTATCATTTATGTTTCTCGTTTAGTCAAGCACAAAACTTGAAAGACTATGTATGAAACTGTCACTTATTGTCTGAGGACTGTCACTTTTAATAGTAACCAATTTTGTTTTATGAATTCAAATTTTGTGAGTTGACTTTTTAGCACAAGAACTAGTAGGCATACACAATTTTTGAATATTATAAAATAGCATTAACTATATGAAATTTTGTCATTTGGTCAGGAGTGTGAGAATGTTTTCATAACTGTGACAGCCCAAGGATATAGTGTAGGAAGAATTAGTATTTTCTTTGATCTATATAGTAAGTTTACATTTATCTTTCTTGAAGTGCTTATTCAATATTACATTCCAACTTGCAATGGACTCCCTGGCCAGATGAAAGGTATAGATGTACCTTTCATTTGTACAGTTTCTATTAGTTAACTTGCCTGTCAAATTATGTTTTCTTTATTGTAGTATTACTCTTACTTAAGAAATAGCTTATAATATAGATGTTTTCTTCTTTCTATTCATCAACATTATAGGAGTGTGTTGCTTTAACTTATATTAATGATTTTACTTTATAATATCTTAGAAGGTGGCCCATAATGAAAATTATAATGTAAATGTCTTTTGACTTTTACCATAAAATTTAAAATGTTTGTTATTTATGTACAAAAGTAAGACCTTCAGCAAAAATAAAGTCATGGATTCAATTTTGTTTGCTTATGATACCACTGCAAAATTTATTTATAATGTTAAGGCAGTATCTATATATGCAAGACAGTGCATAGAGTTGTGACAAGAATTCTGGAGAAGAAGTTATTTTCTTGACACATTAAATTGTTTATGCAGAGAGAAGACAATTTTGAGAATGAAATGAAGATTTTTTTCTGTTTTCTTTTTTTGTGATGTAGCAAAAACAATGCAACATTTAAGTTCTTGAATCATGCATTCTATTATTATGAAGTGACACTTTCATATTATTATTTGGAATACATTTATTGTCACAATTTATAGTTCATTTGAAGCATTTTAAATAAAATCATATAAATGTTTTTGGAAAACTGCATTTTTGAGGAGTATCCTTGTGTAAGCTCACAAGATTAAAACACCAATACTTTCATAATGCAAAACATGTGGCTGTTTTGAGTGTGTTTTGATTTGCCAAATCATCAGCAGTCATGTATATTATTATAATAAATGTAATGATTATTTACAATAAATTTTGTTTTACCAAGCATTTCTTTTCTTATATAACCAAAGTGAAGTTAGTAATAAATTTAATGAAACTTTAAGAAGAGTATGCAAAAAGAAAATAATAATGCTTTTGAACAAATAACTGCAAGGAACATACTTATTCTAGTCAAAAGTTCATGACATTTCTTCCAACTAGAATGCTCTAATTAAGTTATTGTCAAAGATTCTAGCTATGAATAGCTAAATCATTATTTTTTATATTGGTAAATTCTGAAGTCTATACAGAGATTTTTCTAAATATTTCTTGGAAATGTTTGATTCTGCTGCTACTGGGTTACCCCATAACTTGCAATCATTATTTAGTCACAAAGAGAACTGATAAGATTATAGGAAGGTAGGGTCTGCAAGGTGACTCCCTAGCTGACAGAGTTGGTAACAATGAAATCCATACCCTACAGAAAAGTACTATATGCTATGTATGTTCTTTATCTTAACATTTCATGTAAATAGACCAGATCACTGGAAATACTTAATTCATATGGATAGACATATAACAGGATTTAAAAACATTGTTTTTCAGGTTGAAATCTTAGATGACAGTTATTTTTTCTCCAGGTTACCTAATCAGATTATAAAATGTCATACTAATACTTTTATTTTTCTTGCAAAGAGGCATTTTCCTTTGACTATTGTATTATAGTTTAATGCATTTAACAAGACAATTTTCAATTTTGACTTTTTAAGACCTTGATTTTTTTTTTTAAATCTACCCATCTCTCAGTCCACAGGATATGGAAGCGGTAGTATTTGAAATCAGATTTTTTAAAAGAAATATAGTATCTCATCGAAAGTCCACTTAATTATGTTTCTCCTTGATACTCTACTTGATTTCAAGTTATTTTGTCCATTGTCTACTTAGAGATATTCATGTCAGTATTAAATTTTAATATAGCATTTCAAAAAAGCACGATCTGTTATAAGTTGTAGAAAGGTAGTATCTCAATATTTTTCTCTATTAAATGTACTTGAAATTTTGCCAGATATATAGAAAGAATATACATGCAATGAAATGATACTTACAATTTCAACTATATAATGTAGTTTCATATTTAAATTGAATTTTTTATAGAGTAAATCTGACCACAAGCTAGATAACTTTGATTTCTACTAAATTTTCTGCATAATATAAATAGTTGAACCATTTTTTGTAACGCTAAAGTATACAGCAAAATGACAAAAAGGGTAAGTTCTCAGTCCTGTTGATTTTATTCTCTGAGTAATACATGCATTGAATTTGCAATTTATTTGTAACTATGATTGTTGAAATATATTTAGTGTTGAATTCCCATAAGACCACAAAATAAGTTTTGTAATGAGAAAACTGACTTTATTATACCTATTCTAGTATAAAACAACACCATCTACAAAGTTTTAGTATATCCTCTGTAGAGAAAAGTCTTGAAAAGATATTTATGATTCCAGTGCTTGGGTTGAGTTATTTTAAATCAGCCTTTGCGGTGTGGTTAAATGACTGAACTTACATACAGTTTATATCACTGAATCTTAGAATTAGTGTGCATAGTAAGGTGAGGCTTTTGAAGCAAGTGTTGGAAGCACAAGATGTCATCTTACTTAGCTATTTTTGTGAGTTCACAGTCCCATCCTCCAGGAGCAAATATTTCCCGAATCAAATATTTATTTCAAGAATCAAATATTTATTTTGTTTGTTTTCACTATAGTTTAATATAGGGACTATAGTTTAATATAGAAGTATGCCTTGTTCCAGTTACTAGAAGTGACCTAAGAAGACATACATTTCCTTTCTACATATAAAGTGAGGGGGTTTCAGATTTCTGTTTGTTGTGTCCTGTGATGTTTGTTATCTAAAACAAGAAGAATAATAACTTATAGCTTGAGTTAAGCATTAAGAAATTATTCAGAAAACCAACAACTTTTTATAAGGAACTGTCACGCAAACATGTTTAATCAAATTATAGTCAGTTATTGAATTCTTTACCTTGGAGGACTGTGGATCTGTTATAAACTGACCGTTTGTGTCCTACTTTAATCCAAATGTTGTAGTCCTAACCCCAATGTGATACCATTTGGAGGTGGGTCCTTTTGGTGATAAATAGGTTTAGATGAAGTCATGGGTGTTATCAGAGGAGATGAAATACAAACACAACCTATGGTATACACAAACAAGAAATAATAAGTAACAACTTAAAAATATACAATAATAGGTAAGAATGATTATAAAAAATTTACTTTTTCAAAATGATTATTAGTAAGTCAAAATTAAGATACTTTAGCACATTATTTTTGTGAGGTCACACTGCCAGTGGTGCCCTCCAGAATGCTAGGTCAGACCTGTTGGGAGTTTGAGTGTCTGATGCGCAATCCAGTGCCTTGTGAAATATGCAAAGAGTTGCACGGAAGCTAGATTAGAAAATATAGTTTATTTAGAAAGTACACTAGAGAGAGAGAGAAAGAGAATGAGAGAGAGAGTGGGGGGATTCACCTCTCCAAAGTCGGAGAGGGGGCCAGAGCTTAGGAAACATGACAGTGACCACAGCTAAAAGAGCACATGGACACTCCAGTCTAGTAAAGCAATGGCAAATGGCTGCTCCAGGTTGAATCTTCTTAAACCTTCCCATTGATGCAGGAAGGTCCTTAAGGTGATTAGGTGGTGGTCTGCTCCACACCATCACAAAGGGACAAGTAAGTGTTGGTACTGATGTCAGATGATGGACAGCAGGCAGAAGAGTGGATTAGTCACATGATTGCTGTCATGTGGTGGGGTCTGTGACACGAAGGTCATGAAGGGCTGATTAGGTTAACTTGGATCTTATGGGTAGAGGCAAATACTTGAATTAGAAAAGCTAATTATTACCAAAAAAAGCTGAGGAGGGGGGTTGTAAAACAATTATCAATAGCAAGCTCTGAGATACTGACTTTTCCAATGAATCTTCCAGGAGTTCTTTGGGCTTCTCATATCTGGATGTTTATATCTCTGACAGGGGCAGAGAAGTTTCCCTTAAATAGTCCTTCAGGTAGGCTTTCCAAACCTGTTGCTTTTCTTCTTCCTAAGGAAGACCAATGACTCTTAGGTCTGGGTTTTACATAATCCCACATTTCTTGGAGACTTTCCTCTGTTCTTCTTTGTTTGTTTCTTTCTTTAATGTTTTCTGATTGGGTTAATTAGGAAGACCTGTCTTCGAGTTATGATACCCTTTCTTCTACTAGCTCTAATGTACTCTTAAAACTTTTCATTGCATTTGTATTTCCCTAAATGAGTCTTTCATTTCTAGAAATTCAGCTTTTTAAGTGTCTATCTCTTTGGAAAATCTTTTACTCATGTCCTGAATACTATTTTTTCTTAATTTTGCTTTTCTACTTTCTTTTGGATCTCATTGAGCAATCTTAAAATCAGCATATTGAATTCTATCTGTAGAATTTCAAAGATTTCATTTTGGTTAGGGTTATTGCTGAAGAGTTAGTGTGGTCTTGTGGGAGTATTGAAAAACTCTGTGGTTTTGTTTGTTCTCATTGCCCAAATTATTTTTCTGGTTCCTTCTTATTTGGGTAGACTATTTATTCTTATTATTGTTGGGTCTGCTTCTTTTTATTCCATTTTCTCCCTTTAGAGATTTGACTTTTATGTGCACAACTTGTACTCATCCAGCTTTGGCTCTGGTGCTTTCAGTGGTACAGGCTCTTTTTGAGTTCCTTGGTTATAGAGAAACTTTGTTTAATGACTCTATCAGATAAAGCATGTAGTAGTAATTATTGCATGTGCATATATAGGTTCCCTATCTCTTGTGGGGCTTGAATGCTAGAGAGGTGGTAAAGCTTATGCTGTTACCGAGTGGTGTGGTGTACTCTCTTCCTCCCTCCCCATGGTATTCTTTATCTGGGTTAAACCATTCAGTACTCAAGCTATTAGGAGGCACCCATAATTGAGAACTTGTTGCAGCTGAAATAGGTTTTATATTCAATACCTCTGCATGGGCTAAACTCTCAGCCTTGATGAAGGCCATTGGGAAAGCTCCCTGTGAAATGCACTGAGGTTTCTGCCAGGGATAAAGTAGGGGAGCCCTCAAAAACACTACTAGGCTACCAAGAAAGCAGTCCACTTTTCCATTATGCCTTTGTCTTTTTCTGATTTTTCAGAGTAGACGTGAACTTCTGTTCATATGTGGAAACCTTAAAATTCCTTGTAGGAAGGGAGTGGGGTTTCATCTTCTTTTTTAAGATTTTATTTTGTTTTGGTTTTGAGTCAGGGTCTCATTCTGTTCCCCTGGCTGGAGTGCAGTGGCACAATCATGGCACAAAGCAACCTTGACTTTCTTGACTCTGGCAGTCCTCCTGTCTCAGGCTCTTAAGTAGCTGGGGACACAGATGTATGCCACTCCTTTCAGCTAATTTTTAAATTAGTTTGTAAAGATGAGATCTCACTGTTTTGCCCAGTCTTGTCTCAAACTTCTGGGCTCAACCCATCCTCCTTCCTTGGTCTCCCAAAGTGCTGGGATTACAGCATGAGCCACCATATCCAGCTGAGTTCCAGCCCAAAGATCCCACCTCCCATGAGGTTGCCCTTAGCCCTGAGTACTGTAAAAAGGTTGTTGACAGTCACTCATGCTAAGCTCTCTTGAGAGAAGCAGATGTCTTCAGTAGTGCATGTGGGAGTGGAGAAGTCCACTCATCACCCTCATGGGCACCAGGACTGCTCAACTATTGGAGTAGAACCACAATCTGTTCCTGCTGAGATCAGCACTGTGTCTGTGTCTCTGTTGAAGGATGCTTCCCTCAGGCCAGGAAGTCTGTGACACTGAGAATCCTGCAGTTTGGCCTTATTTATTTGTCCCATGGATTACTTCCATGATGTGATGCACTCTCTCTTCCCCTGGTAGAGGTACTCTGTGAGGATGCAATATCTGTGAGTCCTGCTATCTTCTGGGTCTAGTTGCCCTGTGGTGCCTACTACAACTCAAGCTAGTGCTAGACAGTGACTGCAAGGGATCTGGTGGTGTGAAGGTGCAGGGGTTGTGTTTGAAGAGAATTGGTCACCACTGTTTTGGGAGGATCCTCAGGAGAAGATCTCCAATGTCTCAGAATATGGAACAGTTGCAGTGACATGATATTTGCTCTTATCTCAAGGGTAGATGGATGTTAGGTAGAAATGAACAAAGCTAAACATCCTGATCTCAAAGTGACAGATGCAAGCACCAATTCTGAGGTTGACAGGGGGAGGCTGTAGCCTCTGCAAGGTTTTCTTGGTTGTACACAGCCTTGGTGTGTTGGATTTATCAATTGCCAGCTGTAGTAGTGCTGGACTGGGTACCTGCATAGGCTCAGGGCATCTTATGTAGGCAGGATGGCTTGGATACTGGTATTAACTGAGGTCTAGGTTCAGACCCTCTTGATAGACCATCTTGGTCCCATCTTCTTGGCAGACCATCTTCTTGACAGACCTTCTTGGAATTCTATTAGATGTAAAGGGCTGTGCCAATTCACCTCTGGAGAGGAAGTGACACTGCATAGGAGAGCTAGCTGTGATGGTGGCTGTGACTTTCTGCTTGGCCCATATTGTCTCAAGGAATTGTGATGGGTGGGGATGTGGGGACAATCAAATTTTTCTGTCCGTTTTGAGCATATTGAAAGGGTGTTAATGGGAAAAGCATTCTCGCTCCCATCGGTATGCACAGTTGGCTACCCCTGTGGGTTGCTGGGGTAATGCTACCAAGTTGAGCAGAGGCTGCACAAAACAGTTTACATGGGGATTATGAGGTTACTGGAATAAGTAACCACTTAGCTTTCCCACCTTACCCTCGGGAAGTCTGCATTCTGAACATCAGAGTGCAGCAGTCCCAGGTGTTCACAGCATCTCACAGCTGCTTGCCCCAGACAGAAACCATCTTCAGCAGGGGCACTTGCCCTTGGGGCAAATGAAATGGCAGGTCTTTCCATTTCCTCTGACGCCAGCAAAAAGCAGCTTCTGGAAGGGATTGGGTTCTCTGAAAATGGCAGCTGGAGCATTTTTGCATACACCGCTCCATGTGGATTTCAGCAGCTCACAGCTGTGGATAAGGCAGTTTCCTTTGACAGACTGTATTTCCTGTGAGGCTCAGGAAGCCTTCTAAATTAATGACAGGAACACAGAACCCCATTTCCCCAACCATACCTAGAGGCTGCTTATTTGTTATTTCTTATTTGTTCTGGTCATCTGAGACAGTTTGCATAGTCCCAATTCATCCAGGCCTATCATTTTGTCTTCTTTGCATTCTTTCGGCCCTGTCACTTCTTTGGTGAGTTGTGGGTTGTGCTGCTGAGGCACTCCTATTTTGGTTCACTCTATGCAAGAAACTCACTAGCTGCTTTTATTGGCCATCTTGCTTCCCCACTACTAGTCTGTTTTCTATGTTCCCACTCTCTACCTCTATGTGATTAATATTTTAATCACACTAATATAAGTGAGAATGTGTGTTGTTTGTCTTTTTGTGCCTGGATTATTACACTTAAGGTAATGACCAGCAGTTATTCATGTTGCTGCAAATAGCATGGCTCCATTCTTTTTTAATGGCTAATTAGTATTTCATTGTTTATATATACCTCATTTTCTTTATGCATTATCCATTGATGGGCACTTAGGTTAATTCTATATCTTTGCCATTGTGAATAGTACTGCAATAAACATGCAAGTACAGATATTGATTTTTTTTTCTTTGCATAGATACCAGTGGTGGAATTGCTGGATCAAATGGTAGTTTTTTGGATAAATCTCTATACTGTTTTGTTGTTGTACTAGTTTACATTTCTACAAACAGTATATGAGTTTTATTTTTTCCAGATTCTTGCCAACATCTGTTATTTTCTATCTTTTCAGAAATAGCCATTCCAACTGGGGTAAGAGAACATCTAATTGTGGTTTTGTTTTGCATTTCTCTTATGATTAATGATTTTGAGTAATTTTTTCTATACCCATTGGCCATTTGTATGTCTTCTTTTAAGAAATATCTATTCCTGTCCTTTGCTCATTTTTAATGAGATTATTTGTCTTCTTCCTGTTGAGTCATTCGAATTCCTTGTGAGCTTTGGATATTAATTCCCTCTTAAATGAATAGTTTGCAAATATTTCCCTCACTCAACAGGTTTTTTCTTCACTTTGTTGACTGTTTTTTTGTTGTTGTTTGTTTGTTTTGATGTGCAACAGTTTTTTCATTAAATGTTAGTCTCATTTGTCTATTTTTGTCATTGTTGCTTGTGCATTTGAAGTCTTGATTAAAAATTCTTTGCATAAGTAAACATTCAGAAGACTTTTCCCTAGGTTTTCTTTTAGTTTTTTTTATGGTTTCAAGTCTTACATTTAAGTATCTTATTCATTTTGCACTTATTTTTGTATATGGTGAAAGATAGGTATTCAGTTTCATTCTTCTGTGCATGGCTATCCAATTTTCCCAGCATGATTTATTGAAGATGGCATCCTTTTTCCAGTGTGTGTTCTTTTTAGCTTTGTCAACAATCAATTGTCTGTAAGTGTGTGACTTTATAGCTGGGTTCTCTATTCTATGCCATTTGTCTAGGTGTTTATTTTTATAACAATGTCATGCTGTTTTATTTACTATAGTCTTGTAATATATTTTGAAGCAATAGACGTGATGCCTTCAGCTTTGTCCTTTTTTGCTCAAGATTGCTGTGCATATTTGGGCTCTTTTTCAGTTTTTTGTGAATTTCAAAATTGCTCTTTCTAATTCTGTGAAGAATGACATTGTTATCTTGTTGAGAATTGCATTAAATCTGTAAGTTGCTTTGGATAATATGGTGATTTTAACAACATCAATTCTTCTGATTCATGTGCATGGAATGCTTTTTCATTTGTTTGTGTCATTTTTATCTCTTTCATCAGTGTTTTATAGTTTTCCTAATATATAACATTCACCTTCTTTGTTAAATTTTTTTCTAAGTATTTTATTTAATATTTGTAGTTATTGTTAATGAGATTGAATTCTTGATTTTTTTTTTGTCAGCTAGATCATTACTGGTGTATAGAAGTGCTATTAATTATTGTATGATGATTTTGTATCCTACAACTTTGCTGAATTCATTTGTTAAATCAAATAGGATTTTTGGTTTTTTTTGGTGTAGTGTTTAGGTTTTTCTAGATATAAGATCAAATTATCAGCAAAGAGAGGCAATTTGCCTTCCATTTTTCCAGTTTAGATGCCATTTATTTATTTACCTGATTGATCTGATTGATCTGACTAGCACCACATTGAATTGGAGCTGTGACACTAAATGGGAAAAAGTTGAAAACTTTTTCTCTTTTTAAAATAATTTCTTAACCATTTATCTGATTGAGATATTTCTAATGTATGTTTCAAATGAAATAATAGTTTTTTAAATGATTGACTCATCCCAAATTTTGTCAAATGAGATGAAAAGGTGCCATTAAAAAAATGAGTTTAAATGTCTTCCCTAAATGTCTCCTTACACTGATAAAGGACTTTGGCAAGGTCTCAGTTATAGCTGCAGAACACTTAACGTTTTTGCCATTGTTCTCCCAATATTATCTATCTTAGGGATTTCCCCAGAGACAAAGTTTTATATGCAGGAAGTTTGCTGGTACGAGGAAAATGGGAATTAAGGGGGAAGTGATACAGGAAAGGAAAGATGCCCAGTACAGATTGCAATTAGTCCAGAGATGCAGTGGATGCCTGGAACTTAACCCCCGGGGGAAACTCAATTACAATGCAGAATGCAAGCCTCAGAAGCATCCTGGTCTGAAAAGAAGACACAAAGATGGGAACAGATACAAAGAGACTTTTGGGGGCCACCACCAGGATCAAAGGAGAGTGAGTGGGAGCAGGAAAGGAAAACTTTCAGACCACAAGGTGTCCTGACATTGGTGAACGGAGAGAGGGAAGGAAGACTGTGTAAAAAGAACCTCAGGCCACAGCACACCTCTAAGGAAACCTCACCTGGGCCAGTGGAGAATCTTCAAGCAGGAGTTAACCATTGAGGCAAGATGGAGGTCACAATGGCACCTCACTCATGCCCAGTCATTGACTGGGAGCAGTCCAGGCAAGGCTTGGCCTTGGTTGGAATATGCTTTTCCTCATAACTTGCTGGCTGCTCTCTCTCAGTTGCTACTGCTAGCTTATCTTCTGCTTTCAGATCTATAAGGGTTGGGGTTCCCAGGTCAACTCTTTTTTTCTGTATACACTCACTTCCTGAGTTTCCTGCTCATGTCATCGCTTTAGACTTGGTTTACATACTTGCGACTTTCCAGTTTGTGTCTCTGGTCCAGACCTTGCCTCTGAGCTCTTCAGTCACACATCCAACTGCCTATTTGGACGTCTAATAGGCATCCCAAATTTAATAAGTCCAAAGTAGAGCCACATAGTATTATTTACAATATGTAACAAAGAATATCAGCCCCTGGAACAGACAAACTTTTATGAGATTGACCTCAGAGTTTAAATGAAAGCTGTGAAGCAACATAATGTTCTCTGAGGGACTCACAGTAACTGAATTCCCAACTCACTCAAATTAGTTAAGCTAATGGGCACAGACAATTTTTATACGTTGAGGAAGAGTGAAGAACTGATGCAAAACTTAGGGGCAGTCGAGAATTTAGAGCTTTAAAGGATACACCCTGCCTTTAAAAAGATAGTTAACCTGCTATCCTAGCAAAGTCTAATGGGCACAATTAATCCTAACAATATTAATGCATTGAGGTAAAGCCTTGTATAAATCATTGTATGAGTATCATCTTCACAACAGCCATAAAAGTGATATTAACATTATCCTCGTTTTCTAGCTGAGGAAATTAAGGCTGTGAGAATTTCTAAAATAATCTTTTAAAATATAAGTGAAAATCAGGGGACTAATCTGAAACATTATAAATTCTGAAAGTGAGGCTGGATTTATTCATGATGTAACAGTTTCTCTGAGGGAAGCCAAAGAGGTTTGGCATTTAGGTTATTTAATGCCAAGATGAGACCAAGTTAGAGGGTGTCAGTTTTTGAGCAATTTTGTGTTGGGAGAAAGCTTGAGCGGACTAAACGTAAATATTCAGTGCCTTTTTGCCTGAACAATCCCATCTAAAGACGTAACTAGCAGATTCTGCTGCTGTTACAATCATACCCTCTTATATCCTCGCTCCATTTTCCTGCACACTAGTCTGATGTTCAAGGTCCAGGCTGCTGAGGAAGAGACCTGGATCATGATGACTCAGGGTGACTGGGCCCATAGTGTCGAGAGGCCGGTCTGGTTGAGCAGTGACCATTGGATTTAGCCACATGGCTCTGGTGGAGTAATAGAGGCCAAAATATGATTGAAATGAGTTAAGGAGAAAGTGGGAGGAAAGAAACCAAGGATGGTGAGCATAGACTAAACTTCTGTGAAGGCTTTCATAGCTACAGTCACCATTGCAAAACACAACAGCTCACGTCACATCCATCATAACACCAAAAAAATATTGTCTCTAGCACATGTAATATAGTGGAATATCCTAGAGACGCAGCAGGGTGACATTTGAATTAGAAATCATAAAACCTGCATTTTAGACCAAGCTTGACATGTGATTAGACAGTTTTGGCTCTGAGCTGGTCATCTCCCATTTACTCAGTCTCTTATCTCTACAGTGATGATCTTTCCAGCTTTAGTCATCTATGTTTTAATTAGTTACCAAAAGAAATTAATTTGAGTTTTCTCAAGTAAGAGCTTATATTCTTCTTATGGTACATAATACATGTTCCATTGTTGCCAATATTTTTATATATATATATACATATATATATATATTTTGAGTTGGAGTCTCACTCTGTTGCCCAGACTGGAATGCGGTGGCCGCTCCCGGCCACCACAGCCTCGACTTGCTGGGCTCCGGGGATCCTTCCGCCTCAGCCTTCCAAGTAGCTGGAACTACAGAGGCGCGCTACCACGCCCGGCTAACTTTTTGATTTATTGTAGAGATGAGGTCTCACCAAGTTGCCCAGGCAGGTCTCGAACCCACAGGCTCAGGCAATCCACTCACCTCGGCCTCCCAAAGCGCGGGATTACAGGCTGAACCACCGAGCCTGGCCTGTTGCCAATATTTTTAACAAAATTGTCTTTTTAAATGTTCCAGTCTTTCTCTTTTAGTTTGTTCACCTGCTCATAAAATATTTTTTTGTAATGATCTCTAGAATACTTGAGGAGCTAACTCCCTTATTTCTTGGTTATGACCTGTCAGTTATTATTAACTTAAGCATGTGATCTTGTTGGCATTCGTATCTAACAAATAGATTTCCATTTAAGCTACCATTAACTAATTATAACATAAATGTTACTGAAGTTGAAATTTTTCATTCCTATTTTGTTTTTAGATTAAAAATGGGTCAATATCTGGAAAATATTCCAAAGGAATTTCTTTTATAGACTGCATACTATGTTGTATCTGTTTTTAATGTCCCCACGCATTTGAAAACATGATCAAGGTTATATTTATTTTAAAAGGAACTACATTTTTTAAGAACTACACAGAGTAAAGTTTAGCAGGACATGGTCTTTGAATTAGGACTACCCGATCTTCAATCTTGGTTCTGCCATCTGCTAGTGTTAGAACTTCCTGATAGCTACCAGACATCTCTAAGCCTCATTTTCCCTTTCTGTAAAATAAGAGACTCTGAGACTTGTGAAGGGGAAATGTTTGTAAAATGTTAAGCACAGTATGTGAAACTAAGTAAATGTTCAGGAATTTATTATCACCGTGAACAAGCAACTTATCAAGTTTTAAAAGAATTTTTTAAAATGTTGCAGCATGGCACCTAACCTCAAGGAATTTATACTCTGGTGACAGCATCTTACATACACATACCGAGTACAAGGGATTTCATAAGAATTATTTTGAAATATAGAAGTCAAGAGCTGTGGGAATACAGGTATATGAAGAAACAAGTTCAACATCACTAAGCATCAGGGAAATGCAAATCAAAACCACAATGAAGTATTATTTCACATGGTTAGAATAGCTATTATACAAAACCACTAAAGATCACAAGGGTTGGCAAGGCTTTGGAGAAAAAGGAGTCTCTGAACACTGTTGGTGGGAATGTAAATTAGTAGACCCATTATAGAAATAGTATGGCAGTTTCTAAAAAACCGAAAATAGAACTACCACACAATCCAGCAGTACCATTACTGGGTATATATCTAAAGGAAATGGAATCAGTTTGTCAAAGAGATATCTGCACTCCATGTTCATTGCAACATTATTCACAATGACTGAGTTATGGAATCAATCTATGTGTCCAACAACAGATAAATGGATAAAGAAATATGGTATATATACACGCAATGAAATACTATTCAGCCTTAAAAAAGGAGGAAATCCTGTCATTGCAATTACATGGATAAATCTGGATATTATGGTAAGTTAAATAAACCAGGCACAGAAAGACAAATACTGCATGATCTCACTCATCCGTGGAATCTACAAAAGTTGATTTTATAGAAGTAGAGAGTAGAATGACAATTCCCAGGGGGAGGGGATTCTTGAGAAGGGGTTAGGAAAGTGTTGGACAAGGATACATTTCAGGTAGATAGGAGGAATAAGTACAAGAGATCTGTTATTCAACATGGTGACTACAGTGAAATACACACACACGCACACGCACACACACATAATATTTCCAAAACATGCTAAGTGAATTTGTATTGTGTTACTACAAAAATGATAACTATGTAAAGTAGTATATATGTTAATTAGCTAGATTTAGTCATTCCACAATGTATATAAACTTCAAAACATCATGTTGTGGATGGTGCATACAGCTTTGCAAGTTTAAAAAACAAATTAAAGAAAAGGAAAGAAGAATAGACTGAGAAGTAATTAGATCATGAGGGCTCTTCCCTTATAAAAGAGGCCCAAGGGCACTCCTTGGCCTTTCCACCATGTGACAACCAAGAGAGAGCACCTGCCATCTATGGGGAAGCAGGCCCTTGTCAGGCACCACATCTACTGGTGGCTTGATCTTGGACTTGCCAGCCTCCAGAACTATAAGAAATGAATCTCATTTCTTATACGTTGAAAAATTAAAATAAAGCAAAATATTAACACTCTGTTATGTATGGATTCTTTATTTTATTGACCCATGGTAGCCTAAATCTTGTCAGTTGAAAAGATTAAACAGGAATTGCTAAAAAAATATAAATAAATAACCTGATATCAGGGTTTCAAAATATAGAGGATACAGAAGTTTTGAAGGTAGGTGTTGGCAGAAGCAGATAGACTAGGAGCAGAAAAATCTCATGCCTACAGGGACCAAGCAAGCAAGAGAAATGAATGAAGTAGGCTGGGCTTGGGGAATGAGGCATGGGGATCGTGAAGACTTGCGGGTGGACTAAAGGAAGCCTCCATTCAGCTTCAGTTGGTCACTAAATACATGAATGTGTTTTTAGACTGGGGAATAATTTATGTGTGTGTACATGTGTATCTGTGTTTTGTTCATTTAGTTTCAGGTACAAGGAAAAATGTGGGTGATGCATTTTTAAATAGACAACTTCTGAGAATTAAAATGCAAAATTATAAGCCAGGCACAGTGACTTATGCCTGTAATCCCAGCACTTTGGAAGGTGGAGGTAGGAGAATTGTCTGAGACCAGGAGTTTGAGACCAGCCTGGGCAACATGGTGAGACTTCATCTCTATAAGAAATTTTTTAAAAAGTCAGGTATAATGGTATGTGCCTGTACTTGGAAGGCTGAGGCAGAAGGATTGCCTGAGCCCTGCAGGTCAAGGCTGAAGCAGCTGTGAGCATGCTGCTGCACTCCAGCCTGGGAGACAGTAAGACTCCAACTAAAAAAAAAAAAGCAAATGCACAAAGAAGAAAAATTTTTCAAAGTTCAGATAAAAGCACAAAGGAAGAAATAAGATCCAAGAAAGAGAACTTTTTTAAATTATAAAGATGTGGAGTACAATTCAGGGTTAGTTATACAAATGTTCATTATGCAGGTGCCCTTGTTGATGGGGTGTGCTCTTCCCTTCCCTGGCAGTTTCCCTCAACTGCCAATTCCTTTCTTATAATAGTATGATAATTGTTCAAGGTCCGCTTATGAGTGAGAACATACGGTACACTGTTCTTTGTTTCTGTGATAGATCACTGAGTATGATAGAGTCTAAATCTATCCAAGTTGCTGAGAAGTTCATGTTTGTCCTTTTTTATGGCTGCATAATATTTCACTGTGTATATGTACCACATTTTTTTAATCCAGTCCAGCTTTGATGGGTAGCATGTTTAGGTCCATGTTTTTGCTATTGTGAATAGAGCTGCTACAAACATTCATGTGCAGGTATCTTGTTTGTAGCATGATTTCAGTTCCTCTGGGTATATTCCCAATAGGGGGATTGCTTAATAGCCCCATTAAAAAGTGGGCAAAAGACATGAATAGACACTTCTCAAAAGAAGATATATGGACAGCCAAAAGACACATGAAAAAGTGCTCAGCCTCACTCATCATCAGAGAAATGCAAATCAAAACCACATTGAGAAATGACCTAACCCCAGCAAGAATGGCCATCAATAATAAAACAAACAACAATAGATGCTGGCTAGGATGCAGCAAAAAAGGAGCGCTTCTATACTGCTGGTGTGAATGCAAACTAGTGCAACCTCTTTGGAAGACAATGTGGCGATTTCTAAAAGAACTTTTAATGGATACTAGTAAACTGATTTATTGACCCACTCATAGAAAATTCTATATTTCTGCATGAAGGTGTGGTGAAGCTCAGTTGACTTTATTTCAACCAACTTTTTAAAAATTATTATTTTTTATTATAAAGATGTGGGGTACAATTCAGGGTTAGGTATACAAACATTGATGATGCAGGTACCCTTGTTGATGAGGTGTACCCTCCCTCCCCTGGCAGTTTCCCTCACCTGCCAATCCCACCCCCCTCCCCTGAGAGTTTCCCATTACTGCCAAATGCTTTCTTATAGGATTATAAGTGTTCAAGTTTCGCTTACGAGTGAGAACATATGGTACTCAAATCTTTCTACAAAAAAATTACCTGCACACATATGTTTGTTGCAGCTCCATTCACAATAGCAAAAACATGGAACCAACCATGTTGCCCATCAAGCTGGACTGGATAAAGAATATGTGGTACATATACACAATGGAATATTATGCAGCCACAAAAAAGGACAAATATATGGACTTTGCAGCAACTTGGATGGATGTGGAGTCAATCATAATCAGTGATCTATCACAGAAACACAGAACAGAGTACCATATTTTCTCACTCGTAAGCGATACGTGAAGAATTCTAATACTATATGAAAGCATTTGGCAGTAATG
>CAUYQG010057134.1:0-14321 GCA_963574415.1 Tarsius wallacei | reverse complement strand
TCCTTCGTTTTCTAAGGTTCTTATGGTTTGAGGTTTTACATTTAGGTCTCTGATCCATTTGGAGTTAATTTTTGTGTATGGGGATAGATAGGGGTCCTGCTTTAATCTTCTGCATGTGGTCAGCCAGTTTTCCCAGCACCATATACTGAACAGGTTCTCCTCTCCCCAGTGGTAGGTGGTGGAGGCTTTGTCGAGTTGAGTTGGTTGAGAAATTGAGGTTTTGCTTCTGGAATCTCGATTCTATTCCATTGGTCTATATGCCTGTTCCTGTACCAATACCAAACTGTTTTGATGATTGTAGCTTTATAGTAAAGTTTGAAGTCTGGTAGTGTGATACCACCTGCTTCGTTTTTTTTTGCTGAGGATTGTTCTGGTTATTCTTGGTCATTTGTGTTTACATATGAATTCCTGTGTTGTTTTTTCTAGGTCTGAGAAGATTATTGCTGGTAATTTGATGGGTATTGCGTTGAATCTGTAGATTGCCTTAGGTAGGATGGACATCTTCACAATGTTGATTCTTCCAATCCATGAGCATGGGATATTTTCCCATTTGTTTGTATCCCCTTTGATTTCTTTGAGCAGTGTTTTGTAGTTTTCTTTGTAAAGTCTCAGGTTATAAAATAAATGTGCAAAAGACAATCGCATTTCTTTACTCCACTAATAAGCAAACAGAAACCCAAATAAAAAGTAAATTTTCCCTTTTAAATGAGTATCCTTTCTGTAAATGTTCCAAGTTTTACTCTTCTAGTGTTTTTCTTTGTTCCACTGTTATTCTGTCTTTATATATTATCCTTGGCCCTCTAATTTTTTTTCCCTCTGATTTAAATTGTCACATACATATTAAAACTCCCAAATTAATTTCTTCATCCCAGATCTCCATACCAAGCTTTGTATTCATATCAGTATTTCTGCATACATCCTTCCACATGTCTTACATGGGCATCAAAATTAAATCAATACAATGTTAACTTTTCATTTTTCTCTCTCAGCTAACTTCTCCTTTAATATCTGGTTTTTTAAATTGCATAGTCTTTCCTCTGTTTGTCTCATTTTAAAATAAAAATCAAATCATTTTTTCCTAATTTTATCTTCCAAATATTTTCTATTTGCCTACTCCTCTCTATCACTAAAAATAAATTCAATGCAAAGGACTGTCATCTTTTACTTGGATATATATCTATTTGATTTTCTTGTCTCTGGCTTTGTTCCCCTCAATACAACCTTTCATATAATTTCTGGAGAAAGTTGAGATCTAAAACTGTGCACTTTTTTTATTCCTGTGATTATTATCATCTGTGTATATTTTTGGTTTCTTATTTGAAAAGAAAATTTTTCAAGGTATGGAATTGTGCATTATTAATGCGAGTATTACTAGCAGAGCACCATACACATAACTGAAGAAACTGATAGAAATACGTTGAATAAAACAAAGATTTAATGTTATTCAGAATAAATGAATATTTGAATTCTTTTTTCAGTTGCAAGAAAGAATAGCCACAAATTCAATTTATCACATTCATTTACTAAATATTTACTAAGTTCTATCTTAGTTTGTTTGGTCTGCTAAAGCAAATACCTTAGACTGGGTCATTTATAAACAGAAATTTACTGACTCACAGTTCTAGAGTCTGGAAAGGTCAAGATCAAGCCACCAGCAGACTTGGTGTCTAGTAAGGACTTGAAATAGTTATGGAGGCATGAAAAGGAAGGTCTATTCTCTCTCATTTCATAAGAAATATTAGTCTTATTTCTCTGGACCCCTGATGATGATTTGTTGCTGCTGCTGCTGATTTTGATACAATAATTATATTAGTTTAAATATAAAGAGGGAGAAAATATCCTCTTGCTAAGAATAAAATGTGGCAAATCATCCAAAGATGTTGCCTTCTTACTATGTCCTCACATTGTGGAAGGGGCAAGGTAGATTTCTTCAATCTCTTATATAAGAGCACTAATTTCATTATGCGAACTCGCCATGACCTAATTACTATTCAAAGCCCCCATAGTTTAATACCATTGCGCTATTGTGTCCCAACATGAATTTTGTGTGGACACCAACATCTAGACCATAGCAAGTACCTACTTCATAGCAGACCCTAGTTATACAACAGTGAAAACGTAATTCGCGTATTTGAAGTTTAAATTCTTGGTGGAGAATATAGACAAAAACAAGTTCCATGAAGAAAAAAAAAATTAAGAAGCACTAGAGTAAAAGAAATATAGAGGAGGGTGACTGAATTTTAAATTTTGTAAATTTAAAAAATTAAAAATTTAAACAATTTTAAATATGGTAGACAGGGTCTTGGAAAGTTGATTTAAAAATAATAAAAGTTGACAGAACAGGTCAAGCTACAAAATTGTTTTAGAGCATATGATCAGTGGAAGGAATAGAAAGTCCCAAGGCCCTGAGAATTGTGTGTGCTGGTGAGTGTGAGGAAAGTTGATGAGATTATTGAGGTTGGAAAAGATTCACTGAGTGATAGGACATGTGTGGTCAAAGTGGTAACGACTTTATAATAATCAATGCTATAGATAGCAATGAAGAGATTACAATGAAGAGATTACAGTCTGAAATTGGCAGCAAGTAATAAGAAAATCACTTATGAAAATGCAGGCCCAGTGTTGTGAGGGTGGAGGGAAACAAAATAGCTTCTACCTGAACACCAATAGAGGAAGCAGCTTCCTGAAGGGAAGTATCTGTCTCATTTAGATTGAGTTGGAGGTATTTTCTAGAGAAGCAAGCAGGAAGGTTTTATTTATGATGGATCATAAATTCCAAAGAGCTCACTGGAAAGGTTTTAGGAATAAAAGAAGGTGGAAGAAAAGGATATAATAAAGGATATGCAGAGATGGAGTGATAAATATGTGTGTAGTGAGGGAAAACCAAGAATCTTGGGAATCCTTGTGGCAATTGACATAAACAGGTAATGGGGCTTAATGAGATTGGTACTGGCTGGTCTCATAAATGATAGTTGGTTGCTACACTGTGACAGCAGGAATAGGTCATTTTGCTACTGCTGAAATAGTTAAGGAGGCATGAAAAGGAAGGTCTGTTCTCTCTCATTTCATAAGAAATGTTAGTCTTATTTCTTTGGACCCCTGATGATGATTTGTTGTTGCTGCTGGTTTTGATGCAGAAAATTATATTTAGTTTAAACATAAAGAGGGATAAAATATTCTTGTGTTCAGAATAAAATGTGAAGAATCACAAAATTTTATTTTAAAATATTTAATACATTTTTCATAAATATAAGATATTCTTTCCAGATTCATATTATTCTTGTTTTAAGTCTTGCATTATTTCAATGGTATTTGGCTTTTCTAATAGTCTGCTAGAATTTACACCCCTGAATTTATTGTTTTCTAGTTGAGATCATATTTTCCAAAGAGAGAAGAGCTCTATTATGTACACATATAGAAGCAATATGATCAGGTCCTCCAAAAAGAAGACATCAAGATGATTAGATGTACAAACATGAGAGGAGAATAGGAAACTGTCAACCTAATATGTAGATCTAACTCCTGTGAAGGAAAGAGAAAGGAAAAAAGTTCTTACACTGCAGTGCAATTCTAAGTCAGTTTGACGACGAGAATAATGGGGAGTCCTCAAGCCAAAGTCTCTTGTCTTGTAAGAGAGAGCCTGCCTTAGTACCTGTTCTGCACTCAGTCATTGACTGGGAACAGTTGAGAGAATTGTCACTTTGGTGCAGATACAGTGAAGGATTCAGAGCACACCAGCTGAAACTGGTCAGTCATGCTTCCTGAAGGAGGAATTCGGAGGGCTTATTGTCTATCTGACCATGACTTTTCAAATAAGATCATATAAATATTATGTAATACAGTCAAGGCCGCAAGATAAAGAGGCAAAGAAAAACATTAAGATAGAAGAAGATGATGAACTGTGGGAATCCAGAAAGCAGCAAGAAGCCTTTCAACAAAAGATGAGTATTATAGGCCAAATTATGTCACCTAAAATGCAAATGTTTAATTTCTAATCTGCTTTACTCAAAATGAGACATCATTTGGAGAAAGGTTCTTAATAGAGGTTGTTAAGTTAAAGAATTACCTCATTTTAATTGATTAAGAGCTGTAAATCAGTATGGTTGGTGTCTTCATAAGAAGAAGTGATTAAGACACACAGAGTGACACCAGGATGGGTACACATAGAGGAAAGACCTGTAAGATGGCAATGACGAGGTTGGCCATCTGTAAACTAAGAAGAGAGGTATCAGGAGAAAAAAACCCCACTGAAGCCTCAGACTTCTAGCTTCTTGGACTGTGAGAATTTTTTTTTCTAGCCACCAAGTCTGTGATGTTTTGTTATGGCAACCCTAGCAAACCGATACAAATGGTCTTCTCTATAGTGAGTATTTCAACAATTAGAGCTGCCCAGCAACTGGATGACGATTCCATAGCATAACATGGAACTGCTTGAGTTTTCACAGGAGCTGCTTGAATTTTCTTCATCCTTTCATTTATTAGGGAAAGTTTATGATAAAACAATATTTAAGTGAAGACTTAAAGTCAGACTAGGCTCTACCTATTCAAAGATCTAAGGTCATGATTGTTCTAAGGCAGGACAAACACAAGAGCAGAGGCTCTGCATAGTTAAGAAAGGCTGAGTGAGCACCTGTCAGGGAGGTTGTAGGAGGAAATTCTATAGTATCCAGGTATTCACAGGGCCTCTAAGTTCACTATCACAGGAGACACCATGAACAGTACAGTATTTTGGGCCCAGGCAACGCTATTTGCTTAGACAATTCTGTGATGAATGCATCTTGGAGTTGTAAAACAAAGCTGTTTATTACATGTGATTAGATGGTCTTTAGAGACCTTTCCTAATTATATGTCATAAATTAAATGAAAATTCAATTTTCTCTGTCCTGGACTGTGGCAGAGACCTGCGTTGGTCCACCCAACTCTGTTCAACCTCCAACCTGAGAACCAGAGGCAATCTCCGCACCTCTTTGGAACTGACCATCACTGCCCCAGAGAGGAAACTTCAGGAGCAGACACAGAGAGGCAGATGCCCCAGTTCCATGCTGGACCAGGCATGGACACCTCTGATCCAAGTGGGAGACTTGGTAGCAGCAACAGCAAATGAGTTGGGGTGAGTTCGAATCTGGTTCGCCCTCCTCCTCCAGCAGTCTGAAGGGCATCTGATCAATGCTAAGAGCAACTCAATAGGCTTGTGCTGAGAGTGGAAGGAAGGAGCTGGAGACCAGATCCTGCTACCTACCACAGTGGCAGCCACTGTGACCGCACCATAGTGGTGCTTGGGACCTGCCAGTAAAAAGAAAAAAAAGGGAAAAAGGGAACCTGAAGTTCCAGAAACAGCCACAGAGGAAGCTCTCTTTTTTTCTGTTTTTGTTTATGTTATTGTATTGGTTTTGGTTTGGGGTTTGGGGGGGTTTTGTTTTTGTTTTTGTTTTTCTGTTTGTGTATGGGTATTTTTCAGGACAAGAGCATCATCAGGTTTTTTTGTTTGTATATTTGTTTGTTTTTGTTTCTTTGTTTATTTGTTAGTTGGTGTGCCAGTCTGTTTATTTTCTTCTCTCTTCATCTTTCTTTCATCTGCCCTCTTCATTGTTTCACTTTTTTGCTTTTCTTATATCATTTTGCTTTCAAGGGGCATACGTACATACCCAGCACATGAACAGATTGTAGGACGGAGGGAGGTGGGTTCCAGGGGGCCCACACACCAGCCAGCAGATACTGTGATATTCAGACAGCTGCTGAACCACAGCTCCCCACATCACACCTTAATCAGACCTTGAAACTACAAAATGCACAGCCCCCCCCATTCCCACTCTGGCTTCAAAATGGAACAAATCCAGAAGATCTATGTAAGGAAGAATAGGGGATTCAGCAAACAGAATTGAAAGCTATCCCCCCATCACTATGCAACAGAAGTGGGAAAAAAAGGAAGTAAACCATCACAAATGAAGGAGACCCAAGGGAAAAGCACAGGTCCCATCTATTGGGAAGACAGCACCTGAGAATATGAACTTCAGAACTCAAACAATGAATAGCACCCAGAATGACAGATCTCAAACCACAAACCCAGATATCAAGATATTAAAAAAGAGAATGAATAGAAATGAGAAGAGACAAGAAGAAAGAATTAAGGATTTGATAACTGAGATGAAACAATAAATAATATGTAAAAGAAATAAACAACAAACTGACAAGTATGGAAGGCAGAATTAACCAAGCAGAAGAAAGAATCTCAGCACCTGAGGATAAAAATATGGAACTAATTCAAACTGTTAAAAATATAGAAAAGAAGTTTTAAAAGATGGCATAAAGCCTCCAAGAGATGTGCACTTATATCAAGAGTCCAAACCTATGTTCTCCTGAGGCAGATAGAGAGACAGAGACCACCCTGGAACAAATATTCCATGAAAGTATCCAAGAAAGCTTTCCTAATCTCATCAGAGAATGAACATTCAAGACAAGAGATTCAGAGAACCCCTGCTAGGCATCAAATGAGAAGACCAACTCCTAGACATTTAGTAATTTGCTTACACAAAGTAGGCATAAAAGAAAAAAGTCTAAAGTCAACAAGAGAGAAAGGTCAGACTCCTTACTGGGGAAGATCAAATAGAATAGCAGCAGACTTATCTATGGAAACACTACAGACTTGAAGCGAATGGAGTCCAATCTTTGATGTTCTCAAAGACAAACAGTTCCAAGAATTTCATACCCAAATAAACTAAGCTTCATCAGTGATGGAGAATAAAAATCCTTCCCAAATGTTCAATCCCTAAGAGCTTATGTTGTCTCCAGACCAGCTCTACTAGAAATGCTTAAGAAAGTATTAAGTACAGAAGAAAGGAAAAAAAAAAAAAAAAGAATGACCACTCTCTTCCCAAGAATGTAGGAAAAACATTGAAAACACATACATATATCAGCCCCCAAATCAAAATAAAACAAACAAACAGCAACAAATTTATAAGAACCTCAGGACAGGATAAACTCTCACATTTCAATAATTAGCCTGACTGTGAATGACTTAAATGCACCACTGAAAAGACATAGAATGGCAAACCAGATTTTTAAAAAATGATGCAGCAATATACTGTCTCCAGGAGACTCATCTCACTAAAATGGACATTCAGACTCAAAGCTAGGAGATGGAAAACAAATTTTCAGGTGAATGGAACTCAAAAGAAAGCAGGAGTTGTGATCTTAATGTCAGAAAAAATATCCTTTAAGCAACCAAAATTTTTAAAAGATACATAAAGCCACTACATAATGATAAATTGTCCAATCCATAAACAAGAAATATCCATACTAAACATATATGCATCCAACATAGATGCACCAACTTTTATAAAGCAGCTTCTAGGTAAACTAAAAAAAGATATTGACTCCAACCCTATCATATGGGGACTTAAACACTTCACTAACAACTCTAAATAGATCATTGGGGGAAAAAAAATCAACAAGGAGATCCAGAACCCTAACTTGACGCTTGACCAAATGAACTTAATAGATATCTACAGAACACTCCACCCAACAACCACATAATATACACTCTACTCATCATCACATGGGACATATTCCAATGTTGACCACATCCTTGGTCATAACTCAAGCATAAACAAATTGCATAAAATTGAAATACTGCCATGCACCTTCTCTGACCACAGTGGAATAAAAATAAAATCAGCACCAACAAAGTTCCCCCCAAACCCACAAAGACCTGGATATGAAACAGCATGATGTTGAACAACTCCTGGATCAGCACAGAAATCTAAGCAGAAATTTAAAGATTTCTCAAAATAAATGAAAATGAAGACAAATCTTACCAAAACCTCTGGGATGTCATGAAAACAGTTCTAAGAGTTGAATTATATCTCTATGAATACACATGAAGAAAATAGAAAGATCACAAGTCAATAACCTAGCAACTCACCTAAGGGAGCTGGAAAGACAAGTTCACCAAAGCTGTAACTTCAGCAGAAGAATCCAGATCACCAAAGTTAAAGTGCAAATAAAGGATATAGAAGACAAAAGTATCACAGAAAAAAATAATTGAAGCTAGTTCTTTGAAACAATAAATGAGATTGACAGACCCCTTGCCAAATTGACCAAGAAAAAAAGAGAAAAAGCCCAAATAAACACAATCAATAATGCAAAAGATGAAATCACAAAGGACATTGAAGAAATAAAAAAAAACTATCAGAGATTACTATGAACACCTGTATGGAAACAAATTTAAAAAAAATAAACAAAATGGAGGACTTTCTGACAACACATAAGCTCCCAAGAATGAAACAAGAATAAATTGAGACATTAAATAGACTAATAACAACCCAGAAAACTGACTCCATCAAGAGAAAACTACCTACAAAAAAATGTCCTGGACCAGACAACTTTCCAGCAGAGTTTTGCAAAACACAAAAGTAGAATCTGGTACCAATCCTAATGAAAGTATTCCAAACACTCAAAAAAGAACACTTCCCAAATCATTTTATAAAGCTAAAATCACACTGATACTCAAACCAGGTAACTATCCAACAAAGAAAGAGGACTACAGGCCAATATCCCTAATTAACATAAATGTAAAAATACTCAACAAGCTTCTAGCAAATTTCATCCAATAACACACCTCAAAAATCATTCACCATGACCAAGAAGACTTCAGTCCCAGGATGTGGGGTTGGTTCAACATCCAAAAGACCATAAAGGAAATTAAACACATCAATAGATATAAAAATAGGAGTCACATTATTATATCACTAGAAGCAGAAAAAACTTTTGAAAAAATCCAGCATCTTTTTTTGATAAAATCCCTTGAACACTTAAACATAGAATGAACATATCTCAAGAGCCATCTATGATAAACCCACAGCCAAAAATTGCTAAATGGACAGAAATTGAAAGCATTTCCCTTGAAAACCAAAACAAGACAAGGTTGTCCACTCTCCCCACTCCTATTCAGCATAGTGTTGGAAGTCCTAGCTAGAGCAATAAGACAAGAGAAGGAAATCAGGGGTATCCAAATAAGAAAAGAGGAAGTAAAGGTATTCCTCTTTGCTGACAATATGACTCTACCTTGAAAATCCAACAGAATCTGTCAAAAACTTTCTAGCACTGGTATAGGACTTTCGCAAAGTCTCAGGGTACAAAATCAACATGCAAAAGACAGTCTCATTCTTATATACCAACTACAAACAGACAGAGAAACAAATAAAAAGCACAATCCCATTCACAATAGCTACAACAACAACAACAAAAATAAAATACCTCAGCATCTTCCTAACCAGAGAAGTGGAAGACCTTTACAATGAAAACTACAAGACACGGACCAAAGAAGTCAAAGATGACACATACAAACGGAAAAGTATTCCACGATCATGGATTGAAAGAATCAACATTGTTAAGATGTCCATCTTACCAAAGGTAACCTACAGATTCAACGTTTAATACCCATTAAATTACCAACATCATCCCTCTCAGAGCTCGAAATGACAAAACAGAAATTCATATGGAAACATAAATGACCACAAATAGCCAAAACAATCCTCAGCAAAAGAAACAAAGTAAGAGGTATCACACTTCCAGATTTTTAACTTTATTATAAGGTGATAATAATCAAATCAACTTGATATTGGTACAAGAAAAGGCACACAGACCAATAGCACAGGATAGAAATTCTGGAAGCAAAACCTCAGTTTCTCAACCAACTCATCTTTGACAAAGCCTCTGCTAACAAGCACTGGGGAGAGGATAACTTATTAAGTAAATGGTGCTGAAAAACTGGCTGACCACATACAGAGGATTAAAACAAGATCCCTACCTATCACCATACACAAAAATCAACTCTAAATGGATCAAAAATCTGAATGGCAAATCTCAAACTGTAAATACCTTAGAAAATGCAGGAGACACCCATACGAAAATTGGAACTGGAAACCAATTCCTGATCAAAATCTTGACTGCTCATGTCCTGAGAGATAAGATTGACAAGTTAGACCTCATTTAACTGAAAAGTTTCTGCAAAGCAAAAAAAACCAAACAACAACAACAAAAAAAAAACAAGAGATTGGGGAGACAGCACACAAACTGGGAAAAAATATTTGCCCACTGTACATCTGACAAAGGTCTAACATCTAGAATCTAATTTAATAAATGCAACAGATACTTAGTTTTTCTTTTTTTAATACAAGGTTTATATGAGTCTAATTAAAGACACATTTTTTCTTCATGTAACAAGCTGAGAATTATCAAAATTAGCATTTACTATTTTGTTAAGTAAAAACAAAAGGTCTAACATCTAGGATCTACAATGAACTCAAATGTGCCAAAAAGAAAAAAAAAACCCTATTAAAAAGTGGGCAAAAGATACAGAGACACCTCAAAAGAAGACATATGAGTAGCTAACAGACACATGAAAAGATGCTCAGCCTCACTCATCATCAAAGAAATGCAAATTAAAACTACACTGACATACCACCTAACTCCAGTCAGGATGGTCATCATCAATAACTCAAAAAACAAGAGATGCTGGAGAGGATGCAGGGAAAAGGAAACACTTCTACACTGTTGGTGCAAGTGTAAACTAGTACAACTTCTGTGGGAAATAAGTGACTTTTCCAAAAGATCTAAAAATCCACCTTCATTACGACCCAGCAAGCCTCCTTCTGGGAATATACCTGAAGGAACGCAATTCACTCTATGAAAAAAATACCTGAGCATGCTTGTTTATTGCAGCACTATTCACAATAGCAAAATCATGGAACCAACCATGTTGACCATCAATAGTGTACTTGATCCAAAAAAGCAGTACATATACATGATGGATTATTACACAGCCATAAAGAAAGACAAAATTATGAACTTCACAGCAACTTGGATGGATTTAGAGTCTATAATACTCAAAGATATACTACAGAAGCAAAGAATTGAGGACCACATGTTCTCACTCATAAGTGGACTCTGAACAATTATAATACTATAAAAAAGGGATTGGCAGTAGTGGGGAACTGCCAGGGGAGGGGAGTGGAGGCACACTTCATCAGTGAGGGTACCTGATCTCAAACCAGGCAAAGTGAGAACCAGAGTGAGGCCCAAACTTTAGCTGTACAATGACCATTTATATAGCTAATCCTGAATTGTGCCCACATCCTTAAAAAAATGAAAATGCAATTTAGCAAGATTGCAATTTATTGACAATTTATATAATCATCATATTTAAAAATAAAAAGTATTAATGTATGAATGTAATTTATGACATGCCTGGAAGCTGTGAAATTAACTGTTTCATATTCTGGAAAATAATCTGTATTTTTCCAATTCTGTTCAAGTTATGATACCCTTAATCTTCCAAAGTTATTAAAGCTGATATAAAAATAAGATAATATACTTGAAAGGTTGTTTACACCTAATTTAATAAAAGCAAAAGATATTTAGTTTTTCTTTATTTCATCCAAGATTTGTATGAGCTTAATTAAGGAAATAAAAATTTTCTTCATATAACAGACTGAGAATTATCAAAATCAGCACTTACTGTTTTGTTAAGTAAAAATAGATGTAGGTCTGAAATAGGCAAATAATAACTACAAATTTAGAAGTTAATTAATTGAAGATATTTATGTAAAATGAGTCTTGCAAATTTCCATTATACTGTCCTTGAGGCTAACAACCTCAAACTTATATATTAATTAATATATAATAGTCATTCAGTCTAAATATATATACCAGAAAACAAACACACTTGATTGACAGTGTCAGTCTATCACACATATTGGTCAATTCTACTTTGAAGCCAAACCCATGTAACAGCATTACTAATTAATATCACATACAGATTATATCTCAATGAGTAATTGACTACATGACCTATTATGCGATTTTTAACTTGAGGAGGAAAAAACCTATAATCTTACTGCAAACTGAAAATGAGTGACACTTTGGGACTCAGTGATTCTGAAGCTAGAAAGAGAAAAACAGGCTGCTTAACATATTTAAAAGCACTATACTAAGATGTTCAAACTTTTAAATCCTACCTCGATAATCTATTTCTTATTTTATTGGCATTAACACAATTTAAGAAAAAAATGTGTTTTAGAAACATGAAAAAAAAATAACATGGTGTAGCTTATCTGTACTTCTAGGTTAGATTGTATATGCTTCTTCCCTTAAGCAATCTATCTAAGTAGAGATTTAATTTAGCTAAGCACAATTCCATACCTGAGTATCCATGCAATTTTTCTGCAGGTGGCATAATGCAATGCTTAGGATCAAGTCTCTAGCTTGGCTACCCAAGCTTGAATTGCAACTCCACCATTTATTATCTATGTGATAGTGGATCACCACTGGTCTATGCCTTGATTACCATATATGTAAAATTTGACTAAGAATAGTACTATCTTAGTTTTAAAGGCTATTATGAGAACTAAAAGAGTTAATGCATCAATAGTATTTAGAACTGGGTATGGTGGCTCACACCTGTAATCCCAGCACTTTGGGAGGTGGAGGCAAGAGGATTGTCTGAACCCATGGGTTCGAGACCAGCCTGGGCAACTTGGCAAAACCTCATCTCTATAATAAATCAAAAAATAAACCAGGTGCACGCCTGTAGTTCCAGCTACTTGGAAGGCTGAGGTGGAAGGATCAACTGAGCCCAGTAAGTGGAAGCTGCAGTGGCCATGAGCATGCCACTGGACTACAGCCTGTGTGACAGAATGAGACTCCAACTCAAAAAATAATAATAATAAAACATTTAGTGCAAGGCATTGCCCTAATAACTATTTGATACATATTACCTATTCTTATTACTGAGCTACAAAACACATCCAAAGCAACATAATTCAATGGCAGGTGTGCTTGGAGGTTTGGAATGTTCCATAGCCCATCCCAGAGACACAGTCTCTAGCATTGGAGTCTAGTTCAGTGATTAATTCAGACCAAATACTGCCACAGAATTTACTGAGACTCAGAGCTTTCTTTTGAGTTTGGCCTCTTGAAAAGTCTGCAGGCAGATGGGCAGGCGAGTTTATTAAGCTTTCTGAATCTTTTTTTCACGTTACCTCTGACCTTTTGGCCACATTTGCCTTTTGACCCTACAATTTCAATCTACTAATTTTTCATTTCTGTCAACACTATTTAGGAAGTCCATCAAGTCACTTCCCTCCTTATAAACCTCCACATGTCCTCTATCATGGCTCACAGCCAAATACCTTAGCAGGACGCACAAGTGCTTTTCCAACTTGCTATCACCTTCCTCCAGAGTCACTTTCTAATATGGCAACCTCCTCCCACATTCTCTGATTATATTATGACTGACAGCAATAATCTGGATGAAATTGGAAGCAGATCATCTGAGGCCTGCCAACACTCATGTCAGTAAGTCTGGAAGTGAATTCTTCAATCAAGCCTCAGATAATTTCAGCCCTGACCCTCATCTTAACCATAACTGTCATGAGAGGACTTGAGAAAGAAACAGCTGCCCCCCACCAATACCTAATCTACAAGAACTGTTAAAAAATTAAATTTTTGCTACTTTAAGCAGCTGAGTTTTGGAGCGTTTTGTTACACAGCGAGAAAAAACTAATTAACAACAACAACAAAAATAGCTGACAAAGCAGGAAAAAATATAATTTTTTGGTGAGAATAAAAGCTTAGCAGTCATCGTAGTGCTGCTCTCAGTCAAAATAAATCACTTAATCAATAGGAAAAGAAAAATATATTAACACTGAAGGTTTAAATTGTCATATGTAGGAACCAGAATAGGAATAAATAGAAGAGTAGTGTTTATGATCCAGTCAGTATTCTTAGAAGTTGTCGCCAAGTTCTAAATGTGTGATCGTGGCCCTGTTGAAAACAGTCAGATATTCTTGTAAATGAAATAAGTATTAATAAGTATATAAGTTTATAAATCTTATGTGAGATAAGTTTCAGGAAATAACCTATTTTAGAAGCAGAACAAGACCTCAAATTTGCAAATTTGACATGCGTTTTAACCTTTCCATGAGATCAAAATATTGTATTATTTGAATTCTGCCCAATGATGTTTTCTGGAGTTTTCAAGTGTTGGATTATTCACTAAAGGCTGAAGTTCTTTGTAAATACTTTAACAATTGAGTCTCAAATAGAAAACAAAAATATATAACACTCTGAAATGAAAGTAGAAACTGATACAAAATCTAATTTAGCAAAAGCAATATTAATTTCAATAGCAAGTTTAAGGTGTCGATATTTGTGTGAGGATTTGGTCTGAATTCCATTCCCCCCCACCCTGGTCTTTCTGTTTATTTTCTCTATTCACTTTGTGAATCACAAATCACAACAGACCATGAAGAAATACAAAA
>CAUYQG010057129.1:20000-50851 GCA_963574415.1 Tarsius wallacei | reverse complement strand
CTGCTATTGTTAGGGTTTTGCCATATGTTCGGTGGGAGCCATCCTGTGGTTGGTTACTTTCCCGGGGTGGGGTTCCTGCACCCCTGGGGGGGCCAATTCGTTACAATAAACAAAAAAAAAAAAAAAAAAAAAAAACATTCTGAAAAATGTTTATTAATTTCATTGGTCTTTTTAAAAAAATCAAGTATTTGAATTTGTTCTTGTTTCTTGTTCATTTGTTTTGTTTTAAGGTTGGTCTTTTCTCCTATCTCTAATTCTTTTGTTTTTTCTTTCCCCCATGAGTATAAAGTGTCTTTGCCTTTTGTTCTCTAATAACAAAATTAAATGAGTCTGTAAAGTTTCTTCTGGAAACAACTTTTCAGTGTTGCTAAGTTTTGCTTAAAAATAAGTTCCTGTTTTCTAGACAAAGACAAACTACTGAGGGTCACGTATGTCAAAACACGTAGGCAAACTGAAATTTAAAAAAAAATAAGACGCATTGGGATATTTAAGGTAATATGCAGGTGACTGGTAAGTGTACTTTATGAACAGAAGGGACATATGCAATGGGAGCCAAGGTCATTAACAATCATCATAACAACAGCCTACCTAAAACCCTTTCACACTGGTTCACAAATATACTTTCATATTGACACTACCAATACAGGGCTGGTTTTCAAATCGGTCAATTGAAACAGTAAATATAATCTTCTTAGTGTAATCAAGAGAATACTGGCTAAAAGTTCATTCAGTAGGCAGAAACATGCCTAAACAATCAAGGCACTGTCTTCGTCAGCTCAGACTGTCATTAAAAAAATACCACAGATTGCGTGGCTTAAGCAATAAGAATTTATTTCTCACAGTTATGAAGCCTGGAAGTCCAAGATCAAGAGGCCAGCAGGGTCAGGTTATGCTCACACATCCTTGGGTTGCAAATGGCCACCTTCTTATTGTGTCCTTGGATGGCCTTCTCTCAGTGTGTGCCCGTAGAAATAAAGAAAGGAAGCAATATCTTTGGTGGTGTCAGCAGGACCAGACTGAAAATCCTCCTGCTTCAAGCCCCACTAGATAACCAAAGCGAAATCTTCTATTAGAAACTCAAAACAGTCAAAGGACAATGTGCAAACACTGCAAACACTACCACCTACTCACACTTCAGATCAGGTTTTAGAAAAAGTTTTCTTTTTTTTTTTTAAACCAGTCTTTAGATGCACAGAAGGTAATTAAAATTTAGAATGACTTGGATAGAGGCTCCCAGCAAAAGGAGGTGAACCAGGAGAACTCTGTTACCACCACTATAGTCTTATAATCCCATCATGAGGGCCCCACCCTAATGATCTTATCTAAAACTATGTACCCCCCAAAGGTCCCATCTCCAAACACAATCACATCAGGGTTCAGGGCTTCGGCAAATAAAGTTCAGGGAGTGGGGACACAATCAGCCCTCAGTAGGCACCAAATTGGCAAACAATGCTATAGAGTGGGGTGCCTATATTTGTTTGTTTCATTAGCTTTCTCATTCTTTGCTTTCCAAATTCCATTAATTACATTCCTCAAAAGACAAGATCAAATTCAGAAATACCCACGTCGGTTGAGATGCAAAATAAATACCAGTGTGATGTTTTTGAATGCTGAGGACCATCACATGGTTAATCAGAAATAAACTCTCTTTAAGCTCCTCTTTTCAATTCAGTTCATATAACCACCTACAGGTTTTTATTAAGTCTTCCTGGCAGCTTAGAAGAACAGAAGCGTGGAGAAAAATTGTGTTTTGTATAGTCTGCTTCCACAAGCTTTAGAGTTACAAAAATTCTATTCACAGTGGGGGACTATGAAAGCCTTTTAGAGGTATGTTTATGCTGCCCTTTTAAAAAAGAAAAAGTAAGACCCCTAGCCTGGTGGTTCCTCTTCTCACTCTCTGAGGTGAAAGGAGCCTTCTTTGTCTCTGATCATAGCATTTAAGCCTAGAGGGCTGACCGCAGAATTCTATGCATCATTTAAAACTTTGATGCTAAACTGAATTCATAGAAAAAAAAAATTTCCCTGCCAGTCTGGGGTTGTTGGTGACAGGGAAGAATACTGATTAGCGGTGGTAACAGAGTTCTCCTGGTTCACCTTCTTTTACTGGGAAGCTCTACCCAAGTCATTCTGCATTTTAATTACCTTCTGAGCATCTAAAGACTCTGGTCAAAAAAAGAAAGATTTTTCTAAAGTCAAATCTGAAGTGTTAGTAGGTGGTAGTGCTTGTAGTGTTTACACATTGTCCTTTGACTATTTTGAGTTTCTAATAGAAGATTTTACTTCAGTTATCTAGTGGTGCTTGAAGTGGGAGAGTTTGCAGTGATGCTTCAGGTTTGACGATTACATTGTGGGACCCATCACACTGAGTTTTACTTTAAGTAAGATGGATTTTTGCAGTTGTTTAATGAATCATCCAAATAAACCCAAACCAGGCTGCTCAGATGCAAATCATGACTCTCCTTATTTGCTTGATAAGTTAACCTCACTGTGCCTCAGTTGACTCTGCCGGGTAAATGGAAATAAAATAGAACCCACTTCATAGGACTGCTGTGACAACCAAGCACTTTGACCAGCACTACCTGGCTCATACTAAACACTGGGCAAGCATTAGCTATTGTTATTTCATCACACTAAGCATACCCAATGTTTCCTTTAATACCACCTGAAAACATTAGTGGGGCCTAGATTTTTTTTAAAAGAAAAAAAATTATGGAATGCAGCACATTTATTTGATTTCTATACCCATCTTCTTAACATATTTTGGTAACTTGTATATGTTCAAAAAATTTCAATGAAAACCCAATCTACAAAGTTAATTTACATATTTCACACCTGATTTTCTATTGGTAAATATTGTCCAGAAAACAATTACAGTTGTTTTAGTATGCACCACCTGGCTTAGGCATTATGTATATATGCATATATTAATAAAAGTAAAATAAAATAACTCATAATCACCCCCATAATCTCCCCTCCAACTCTAAGGTCTGAGTTGAGTAACTCTTTAAAAAGTTTAGAATCAAACCTTATGGAATTTTTCCAAGTTTGTACAGACATAGTTATACATATATGAAAGATAGATAGATAGAGATAGTGGTTATATAAGTGTATATTTACCATAGAGGAACACACCAGTCATATTAGTTTACAACATGCTCTTTTCCTTTGATGATATGTAGTGAATCTCATTCTGTATCAAGATACATAAATCTATCTCATTTTTTTAAACTGTCTTTTTTCACTTAATATATCATAGACACCTCTCCATGTCAATAACAATAAATTTACCTTATTTTTTAACACGTATATTTAATTTCACTGTAGGAGTTCACTATGATTATATACCAATGGACATTTTGGTTATTTAAATTTTTTCATTTGAAAGTAACACTACAATAAATCAACCTACACATAAGTCTTGGCACACTTCTGTTATTTCCTTAGGAATTGTTAGGTCAAGATCATACATGTTTTAAATATCAGATTTTTACTATAATTTTCAGTGGACACTTTGTATGATACAAATAAAATACTGACATGGGGCATGTGGTTAGCTATCCTTTCTCTGAAAAGTAAATAAATCCTTTTCTCCTTTGAGCATTGGCATGCATTTTCCAGGAGGAAGACAGGAAATGCTGCCTTCCTTTGCCCTATACTCAGTTAAGACTGAAAGTTTTGACCAAGACACCAATAACTTTTTCTTTGGAAGATAAAAACCACATGATAAAGCACATCAACTCATGTGTGCAAGAGTGGCAACGAAGAGAGCAGCTTGGGTTGAGGAAGAATGGTTATTGATGAGCTACAGGAAGAGGAGCGATTTGGTCTTATTGCTCACCTAGTCGTGAAGACAGTCAAGTGGTGAGGCTATACTGAAGTTGGTAAATACACAATTATTCAGCTTGTATCTTGGTAATAAATGTGTCTCTAGGCAGTGAACCTGCCAGTCCTCAGAGTACCACTTTGCTGATGAAGGAGATAAAAGGAGGATATTGTGGAAAGGGTCATTTCAAGAGTAATGAATCCTTATTCTGTCACTGTACTTTGCCGACAGGAAGAAGAAGTTTGACAGGGAGGAGGCATCCTGGAATAGCCAGGTGGCAACATGGACTAGGGCAAATCAGAGGTGACTGTCTCTAGGCTGTGAAGAACCAGCAGGATCCATGATGGCTGAGAAATGACAATATTGGTGAATTAAGTATATCTCAGGGAGAAGCCTTATTAAATTAGCCTAATACCTTATTGCATGATCAATAACAATGTATTTATTTTGTACTATGGCCTTGAGTGACTTTTCATTAGGAATTTAAATGACCTTAGAAAGCTACTGAGTATCAATTTAGAATACTTTCAGGAGATATTAGCCTGGCCTCAGAGCAAAAGATGAGTGAAAATGCAGCTCATTATTTAAGTCAGAAAGAGAATGTCAAAAAACATTTTGTCTTGGCATTGGGGGAGGTGGCTCAAGTTATGTGTCCAACCAAAGGAGACTGCTTTTTTTTTTCTTTGGATTCCCAAGCACAGAAGGAAATAGATCAAGAAAGTGTTTGCAGTTCCAAGGATATCAACCCAGATAACTGTTGAGAGAGAGAAGGTTGTGAAACTGGAAATGACCAAGATGTTGTTTTAAAGTAAACGCATCAATGAATTGCAGGATTCTGTCAGCACGCACCCATGCATCCTGGGATTCCTTTACCATTTCCATGCCCACAAATTCCAGGCAGGTTTTCTCTCCCAAAAGCCAGCATCTCCTGCCCTCAACCCACCAGAAATGTTTTGGGGGGCCTTAAGTGTACATCCTGATAGTAACCCTGAACCAACCAGAGTCTCTCAGTCTCAGTACTATTGACATTTGGGGTCATATGATTATTTATTAGGATGAGGAAGGGGTTGTCCAGCACACTGTATAATTTGTAAGAACATCCCTGTCCCCTTCCCACTGGTCGCATCACACTCGCCTTAGTGTGACAATCAAAAAGTCTCCAGACACTATCAAATGTTCCTCAGAGAGCAGATCATCTCAGCTTAAGAACCACAGGTGAAGAAGTGTCAACAGTGCAGCTCTCTTGTCCCCTGAGAATCACCTCTGCAGAGCCTAGCTTGCTACTCCAGCTCAGCCTCCTTTCTTTCTGGTTCCACTTCCCAATCCCATTAGTTTTCCCAGGGAACATTTCCCAATAGTCACACAAATCCTCATCTCAGAACCTGCTCTGAGGATATCAACCCTAAGGCAGGCTCTGTAAGAACTGAGATGCTAGCTAGAAGGTAACAGAGTTAGACGACACTATTTTAAATACTTTTGCTGATCTCTTACTGCTCTCGTCTACCTTTGCTTGAAGTAGAGGGGGAAAGTGTTGCTTGAAGTATAGGGGGAAAGTGTTAGCTTCCACTTGGTTGACTTAGAGAAAAAAGAGTGAACATGGTTAGTTCTGATACATGTGCTTTTCTGGGTATTTTCATCCTAATTCATCCCCACCCCCCCACCCCCCGGCCGCCTTCCTTCCCTTCCTCCCTCCCGCTCTCCTTCTCTCTCGCTCATTCGCTCATTCTCTTTTTCTCTTTCTCTCCTCTCTTTTTTCTCTTTCTCTAGCTCCTTTCTCTCCCTCTTCTTTTTCTCTCCTATTCGCTTTTTCTTTCTCTCTCTGTCTCTCTTGCTCCTCTCTCTCTCCCTCTCTCCTTCTCTCGCTCTTTCTTTCTTTCTCCCTCCTCTCTCTCTCTCTTTCTCTCTCTCTTTCCTCTTATCATACCTACATTTACTTTTAATGCTTTAGCTAATATTCATTAACTCTCTGTATATCATGTTTTAAAACCTTCACTTGTTATTTTTCATCTACTTTTTCCATCTAGGTTTCCATAAGGATAAGAAAAATAAAACAGAGAAAGCTTTAGAGGGTGTGGATAAGCTCAAGCAGTTTAAGATATCAAATTAATTCACATATATTCTAGAAGAAAAAGAATCAGATGCTTTTCTGTGTATTACGTCCATCTGTGACTCTCCTAAAGGAGGAAGCAGCAATGTAAGCATACCTTTCCTCTGGCTGCAGGTTTCCTCTAAATCCCTGTTTACTCAAGACTTTGGAAAGATATCTTAAATGCTACTAATCTTGTGTCTTTTATTTTACAAGTGGCCTTGAGACACATCTCAAAATGGAGATAAAAATAAAAATGATCCCTTTCTAATGACCCTGCTAAGTCAAACGAATAAAATCAATAAAAATGCAATTAATTTGAATTCATTTGAAAAATCAAGAGACAAAATAAGGAAGCATATTTGCCAGGGTATGTGATGTAGCTTTTGGCCAGAAATCCTGCTTCCGAAAGCATCCACCTCAAATATAACAGCAGTAATAAACTCCCTGTGTCTTATACACACATAAATCCTTGTACCAATCAAGATTTCAGTAGTCTTCTCTCTCCAACCCACACATAAAGCATTCCAGACACTAATTTAGAATATTAATTAAATCTCAGAAAATTGCATTGAGACTCAGCAGATACTGTTCTATAACATGTATAAGTATTTTTTTTAAAAAGTAGATGATATACTTTAAAGAGATTCCTCTTAATGTGACCTTTTTCAAAGAAAATGTAATAAAATGCCCCTTTCCAAAATAATGATGATGCATTAGGAGGAGCTAACAAAGACTGGAACATCCATCACAACCAAACATGAACAGATATAAATGGAAATTTGAAATGTATTTTTTGAAGGTAGATGAACTGTGTGAACATTGATTTTTAAAGGCAAATGTACATTATGTTGTAAAACTGTCTGAGGCATGTTAATGGGACGACAACACAAGTGAATACACTTCAGTGGAAGCACCAGCAGCTAGGAGGTGACTTTAAAGGGGATTGTGTGATGGTAAGAAAAGAGCGTTGAGGGAGCTGATGAAGGTAGCGATGGGTGGAGATGAAACAGTATGAAAGATGTAGAGCCCGAGAAGAAAGTATGAAGGAAGAGGGCAACACAGGCACAGGGATGCCTCATCGTAGGTTGGGAGGAAAGAATGAAGCCCACCAGAGTATCCTTAGTCAGAGAAAAAGAGCAAGAGAAGAAGATATCCCTCTGCTCCCACAGAGAAGACAAAAGCCACACCAGAGGCGCAAGAGAGTATCAAAGTAGAGAGGTGAACATGGAGAAGACAAAGATGAGAGGAGGACAGCTCTTGGAAGTATGACTTAGCTTTAAAGCCAGCCAGGGAAGCTTATATAATTTGCTGTCTCATTTCCCAAAGGGAGTAGAGTTCTCTATGCATGTTGAACCCAGTCATCACAGAGCTAGACACAGTACTCCCAAGAGACACCAGAGACTGGGGAAGGCCCTGGGATATGATTACTGTTATGGATAGAATATTTGGATCCTAAAATTTCATGTATTGAAACCCTACCCCCTATTATGATGGTATTAGAAGGTGGGGTCTTTGGGAGGTAACTAAGATTAAATGAAGTCATGAGGGAAGAGCCCTCATGAATAGGATTGGTGTCCTCATAAGAGTTTCAAAAGAGTTTGCTTCCTTCTCCACCATGTGAGGACATCTTGTGTCCACCATGTGAGGACATCTTGTGTCCACCACGTGAGGACACAGTGAAAAGACTGCTGTCTCTGAACCAGGAAGTGAGTCCTCACCACTCAACAGGCACTCCTGGCACATTGACCTTGGTCTTCCCAGCCTCCGGAACTCTGAGAAATCCATGTTGGTTGTTTAAATCACCAGTTTATAGTATTTTGTTATAGCAGTGTGAGCTGACTAAGACAACTATTATTAGAAACGCAGCCTGTGTTCTGCTTCTGAGGTGGAACTCAAATGGGACCCTAGATGTGAAACACCACAATAGGCCCAGGCAGAATCCTCTGTGATATGCAAACATTAAACAGACTTCACTCACTTAACAAAAAAGCATCTACTGAGCTCTTCTCTGTTCCAGTCTCTGGGCTGGAAGCTTGGGGCCACAAAGGTAGATGGGACAGAACCCCATTCCTCAAAACCCTGAACTCGTGATTCCTGACACTGTAGAGAAAGAGGGAATTCCTGGACAGAGCGACTTGTTTCACTGTAACAGATCTGAAGGAAAGGGGTCACTTTGTATTTATCATGAGAACTTAAAACGGATCAGAGTTAAGCTAAATCTCAAAAATACTTAGGTCCTCAGATTTGTGGTAACCGAAGTGGAGTGCAAATTCATATATTATGAACAATAATTCTCAATATTTTATGTGTACTAATATTAAATATGTACAATTTATAAATTACTGTGCATTTTTATTCCAAACTATAACTGAATTCAGTTTATTTCTGGTGATAGACTCAAAGCACTGTTCCCCTATGAAAGATAATTCCATCACATGAGTTCACGAATGAGCCAGAAGGAAAATTCACATAAACTAAGCACAAAATTCAAAAAGCTGCAGTGAGCAGATTTCACAGGTTAATAATGTATGGAATAGTTCTGGATCTGAATTATCTTGTGAGGAAAAAAATTAATAGTTTTGCCCCCTGATGGATCATATTCTTTTTTTAGAGTGTAGTTATCTCCCCAAAAGTGACCATAAACCCATCCTGTGTAGCTCCTTGCTTATCCATCCTCATTTACTTCCATATCACATTCTTTCAGTTTACAAATAGCAAAATTATTTTCCGAAAGTCCTTGCACTGCCAGCTCCAGCTGGGAATTGAAAAAAAATACACAATATACTTCCTGTCTCTCATATTATCTGCAGCCAGAGGACTAAGAACATCCGTTTGCATTTTTGCTGAGGACACGTAAAGAGAGCTTTTTCTTCCACAGATTCCCTGACTCCAACCTGCTTATATATCCAAAGCTATATTTTATAAGAAAGATCAAAAACGTAGGGAAAAGTGCCATCTTTTCTTTTTTCCTTCATTCATCACATATTTATTGAGTACACTGGGTACATTGGGAAACAGCAATGAATGACACACAACCTTTAATGTTCCAATGAGAAAGAAAGGCAAGAAAACAGATTATGAGTGAGAGGGACAGGGAAGCATCTACTGCCATAGGAATGCAAAGGAAAGATCCCACTTTGGGGTCAGGGTTGTCTTCGCATGGGAAATGGGACCAAACTGATGTTTGAATGACAAGAAAGAATTATCAAGACATCTAACGAAAGTGTATGACAAGAATAGGTGGAAAGAAAATGAAGCAAGAAATGAATAGAATGTATAGGAAGCAGTGGCCGGAAACTCAAAAGTTCTTGTAATATACATTAACAGCTTCTGACTTCAATTCAAGGCAATGGGGGAATAAATTATATATAGATGCTTATTCTATAAGGGAAACCCCCAAAAACGGAATTTATTTATTAAAAATTGTGTATTTATTCTTATATATTTAAGCTTCAGTCACCTTCAAAACACTCTCCATTTGATGCAATACACCTATCAAGACGCTTTTTCCACTGCTCGAAACAGTTTATTAACTCATCAGTTTGATGCCTTTTAGTGTTTCTGCCATTTTTTGCTTCACTTCTTCCACATTGGCAAAGTGTTTCCTTTTGAGGATTTTTTCAACTGAGGAAACAAAAAAAAATTTTTCTCTAGAAGAGATATCAGATTAATAGAGACGGTGGAGCATGGGGTCATGCCATTTTGGGTCAAAAACTGAGGGCTAAACACTCAGTACAGTGTGTGCTTGTAAATCACACATCATAAAATGGGCAAACTCGCTCAAAGAATCTCCAAAAAAATTTCACTGAAGCTGAATGCAGCCTCTCACAACGATGCTTGCTGGTACAGTGATACCAGTGGGTTCCCAGAACATTCACCTAGTAGGGAAGCCTGTACTACAAAGAGCCTGAACTCCAAAAAATAGTTCCAGATCTTTTGGGGTTCCCACTCGTACATTATTTTACTATGTATTTGTGTGGTTGCCAATAACAGCAACTTGATTTTTTCCTAAGTTGCACATTGGCCACAGTATCTGTAACCTATAAGCTTTGTTCAGGTGTTTTCTGTCTTCTGCTCTTCCTATAGAGGACATGAAGCATAGGCTACAATGATAGATGAATGAGCAAACAACGAGTTCTTAAGAAATGCATTCTGATTATATTAATTAGGAACATAAAATATTTTAATACTTTTTCATGATGCCAACATGAAATTTCATTTCAAAAATCATTACATCTGTATACACACGTAACATGATGAAAGGATAGATACATGAGAATATTGGAGAAGAGAGAATAATAATTTAAGAAAGTCAAATCCTGAAATGTACTGAGACTCACAAAGCATGTCATAGAAAACAAAAAGGCTGTTTTAGTTTTGGAAGGTGGAGGCATGATTTTGGGGATCAATGTAATAACATTGACAGATAGCAAAGAGAAAGCAGAGCTACTCAATTTTTATTTTGCTTTTATCTTCTAAGTCAAGGAGAAGAATTGATTGGAAAAGGTAGAGCAAATATTGGGATGAGAGAACTGAAGGCCAAGACAAATGTGAAGAACAATAGAGAGCCTTGTTCTAAACGTGTTGGAGTTTCTGCCAGTCATTGTTAGAGGCCTCTGAGAACTGTGTGGAAAACAGGAACAGCGCCAGGTGATGAGAAAAATGTGATACTTCAACTTCCAGCCAGGAAAGGGCAGCACCCCAAACCACACCCTAAGGGTCAGCAACTCTGGTTTCATGTCTCTGGTCCCACTCACCTCTATGAAATCATAAACACTAAGGCTGAATTACAGGCATCCAGATTTTTTAAAAATCTTCACAGGTAATTCTGATGCAAAGCCAGAACTGAAACTCTACTATAAATGCATGCGCCTGATGTCAACTCCAGCCAAGTTTTAGAACATATTATTCTGCTTGTGTGAAACACCAGTTTGTGAGCACATAAAGAGGGAACAGGTGATTGTTAGGAGTCTAAATGAGTTTATGAATAACAAACCATTCCAGACAAATTTCATTTTTGTTTTAATTGGGAAGAGTATGTATATTAGCATCTTCCAAAATCTGTTCCATGAAACACTAGTTCTATCAGATGGTAATAGCTATTGTGAGAACAAAAGAAGATACCATGTTAAATAAGTTTGGGAGATTCTGGCTGTAACAAAGTTAAACTAATTCACTTGTTATATTTTCTTGAAGTCTTTAATAAGATAATGTGCTTTGGATCTCTTAGAAGGTTTTAATATGAAGTCTTGCCCAAACACTTTTGACCCTTGACTCCTTTTTTTTCCTCTCTTGGGACCAAGTGTCTTTTGGAACATCTACTGCAAAAAAGATATTTGCCAACTGTATATCTGACAAAGGCCTAACACCTAGGATCGACAAGAAACCCAAACACGCTGAAAAGAAACAAACAAATAGTCCCGTTACAAAGTGGGCAAAAGATATGAATAGACACTTCTCAAAACAAGACATACAAGCCGCCAACAGATACATGAAAAAATGCTCAGCCCTACTAGTCATCAAACAAATGCAAATTAAAACCACCCTGAGACACCACCTAACTCCAGTCAGGTTGGCCATCATCAATAACAAAAAACAACAGATGCTAGAGAGGATGCGCGGAAAAGGGAACACTTCTACACTGTTGGTGGGAGTGTAAACTAACTAATACAACCTCTGTGGAAAATAGTGTGGTGATTCCTAAAAGATCTAAAAATCAGCCTTCCATATGACCCCACAATTCCCCTACTGGGAATATACCCAGAAGAACTCAAATCACTCTAGGATTTAAAAGATACCTGTACACGTATGTTTATTGCAGCATTATTCACAATAGAAAAAACATAGAACCAATCGTGCTGCCCATCAAAAGAGGACTGGATTTTTAAAAATGTGATACATATACATGATGGAATATTATGCAAACATAAAGAAGGACAAAATTATGAACTTTGCAGCAATTTGAATGAACCTAGAGTCTATAATACTAAGTGATCTATCATAGAAACAAAGAACTGAGTATCACTTGTAAGCAGACCTTGAGTAACTATTGTAATAGTATAAGAAAGGGATTGGCAGTGGTGGGAAACTGCCAGGGGAAGGGGGGGGCACACCTCATCAACAAGTGTACCTGCATACCTAACCCTGAATTGTACCCCACATATTTAAAACCCCAAAAAATGTTTAAAGTTTATTTTGGTTAAACCAATTCATTTGACAAAGAATTTCATGCAATCTTTGCAATAAATATAGAGGAATATTGGCTATTAGTTGTACACAGGGAATGATGGTGTACACTGGGTAGAATGAGAGTACTTTAAATAAAAGTGTTGATTAGTTTATTATAATCAATTAAAGGGAAAACTCTGTTATTCATTTATTTGTCCATGTATTCATTTATTCAGAAGTATTTATTAGGTATCTGATATTTACCAGGCACTGTGCTAGGTGTTTAGAAATGCAATGGTAAGCAAAACAAACATTAATCTTGAAACTGTCATGTTTAATATTTTTATCAATAATTCATAGAGGGTTGCATATATTCTGCATATCAAGGTTTCAAAGGCTCAGAGTAGGAAGGTATAGAGAATATGTAGGATGTTGAATGATAGGGTTAAGATTTAAAACCACTACATCTGAATAGAATAATGAGCAGAATATCATTAGATGGGATCCAATAGGGAAAAACAATTGCACAAATCTCAGCACATGAGAAAAAGAGTCAGAATTTTTATTGACTATAAGCTCAATATGAGTTAACAGAAAATGTTAAGAAAACATTAGGATACATTAAGAAAAATAGTGTGTCCATCAAAAGATTTATCGTTTTGCTGATTATTTACTGCCAAAACCGGACCAGAAGTAATGGGCTTAACATTGCCACCCCTAAAAGTAGACATCATTAACCTAGACTTGCTCTAGGAGCGAGCAACCAGGGTTACAGGCATCTCAAAAGCAGTAAGCATGAAGAAGATTGCAAGAACAAAGAATATTATTACACTTAAGAGAAAAAGAGTGGATGTTGAGAGTTCATGATAGCTATGTTTAAATAATTACAGGGAAGGATTTTGGTCAGTGAGGAATTTCTTCATCTGTCATCTGAGCACCATACTTTCCTGTTTCATTCATTCATTCACAACTCATTAAATGTTGTTATGCGCCTGGTAACATGATAAGCACTGGGTGTCATAAAAGAATAAGACATGGCTCTTGATCTTATATTTTATAACACAATCATAGTTTTTAAATGATGAGGGCTCAGAAGAAGAAGGGGTTTTTGCTGTGCACAGTGGCTCATACCTGTAATTCCAGCATTTTGGGAGGCCGAATCAGGCAGATTACTTGAGCCCAAAAGTTTGAGACCAGCCTGGGCAACATAGTGAAGCCTCATCTCTGCAAAACTCAAAAAATAGCCAGATGTGGTGGCACATGCCTGTGGTCCCAGCTACTCAGGATGCAGAGGAGAAAGTATTACCTGAGTCCAGGAGATTGAGGCTGCCATGAGCCGTGATTGTCATGATCATGCCACTGCACTCCAATCTGGGCAACAGAGTGAGACTCCGCCTCAAAAAGGGGGGGGGGTGGAGTTTTCATTAGCCATTTTCTTGAAGACCTGATTAACATAAATAGGTTAGAAAGGCGTTTTAGAGGAGAAGGCATTTGCACCAGACCTTGAATTAATCGGTGTATGTTATATGCTTTCTAAAACTTGACTGAACACAGTTAAGACCCCTTTCCATGCTTACCTATTGCCTTTGACAAATCTATTACATTTACTCTCTGTTCCTCTGCTTGGCAGTCACTAACTTCGCTAGGCCTCATGCCTAGATTCTTGTGGCAGGCTCCTTCCCCCTTTCTCAGTGCCCAGTTCTGCATTTCCTTCCATTCTCCACCTTCTAGCCCATCTCTCCCACCATGACCCATCACAAATGGCCATCATGAATATCATGTTAGACTCATCCCCTTTAAGTTCCTTCACTCCCCTAGCAAGTTATCTATAACAAATCTCTCTTTTCTATCAGATCCAATACTTTCTTCTTCTCGAGCTTCTGATTTGATTATGACCTAGTCACTCTTCCTTATTCTCCCTCAGTATCTGTCTTCCAAGCCAGCTCTTCACTGTCCCTTTCATGCACAAAATTCATGGAAGTTTGCTCATATTCCCCTTCCCTGAATGTTGTTGCTCCACCCTCCCATTCCAACTCTATATTGCAAGATTCTAGCCATGTCTTAATGTCTGGCTTAAACACTATCTCCTTCTCTGGACTCTCATGACATTGAACTCAATAGTACATAGCTCACTAGTTAAATCTCACATGATAGTTTCATATATATTCATTTTATCTTCTCTGAGTTATAAACTCCTTGAGAACAATAATATTTTCTGTATCCCCAGGAAAGTCCAATGCTCATAACAAGCATAGATAAATACTGCTTGGTTGATCCTTCTCATTTTGAGAATAATAACAAAATGAAAACATTTGCTATCAAATCGAATGCTTGACTAAAGAGTGAACCAGTAGACTGGCAATTGTCCAGAGTAACATTCTATAAGGGGCATTTAATTATTACTGGAGTACCAAAGACACTTGTGAAGACATAATAAGAAGGAAATAATGAATTTACCATAACTCTTCTCAGGAAGACTATATTATAAGAATGGAACAAATGTTGATTAATCTCTCAAAAGGACATCCTTGTTCTCAAGACACAAGTGAGGCTACACTTTCTTCCCAGGCTGCAAAGTCCATGAAAAGTCAAGCTACAGCAGTTGGAGAAGCCACCAGCAGTCCCCACTAACTCCTTGCATGTTCTCAGAGCTCAACCTCTCCTCTAAAGAGATGCTTAGTTCCCAGGGACATGAAAGTTTTAGCCTTCCCTGGACATTCAAATGTCACCATCTTTTCTTAATCAATTCCAAAGGGCATGAAGAGAAGTAACCTCTTACCTATACTCACTTCTATCCCCATGTACAACTCATACAGTGTGCCTATCCATACAATTCATTCAAAAAGTTCCTCAAATGTTTCTAGAAAGAAACTATTAGAGAAAAAGCAGAGGAGTTGTTGGCAGAGAATCTGAGTTGATAACCTGGATTAAAATCTTGTTTACTTGTTCTGTCCTTGGACATCTTAACTTTCTCATCTGCCAGATGGGATGTTTGTTAGCTTCAGAATGCATGTGAAAGTCCTTTGTAAACCCCAAAACTATATTCATATATTAATCTTGCTCACATGCAAAATCAACATGCATGGGTACTCTGTAGGTGGTGTGAGTGGTCCTTTAGCTCTAGTTAGAAATTCAGAGGGACTGATTTTGCTCTCTAGAAACAGCTCTGAGTTATCATTGGATAATTTATCTCCAATAAAGTATATTTTATGTGATACCCACATTAGGTTATTATAACCACTGTCTATATTCAACCATAATACCGCTAACTAAGAAATAATGGTGGTATATTGACCAGTAGATAACAGTTCTTCAATACAAGTAACATCAGAGAGTATATCTTTCACACATTTTTGCTTTATTCAACAATTTTTTGGTATGAGTGACCTTACTCTTTTAATGTTAGGCAGAATTAATTAAAGACACCATTATTTAATGCTGCAACACGTTTTGCTTTAAAAAATAATGTATCGCTCACCAGTTCATTTTTCATGAATACAATTATCCCTTTTCTTTCTGCAGTTGTCATTGTTCCATATTCTTTCTTTATGAGCCACTATTTTTTAAGTATAAATTTCAACCTACTGTGTAAATGTGAACAGCTGTTGGACTTGTAGTCCAGAAAGGACCATTCACATCTTCCAGCCAAATTGCAAGTGTCGTGACTGGAAAAGCTATTACTTTTGAGCTCACCATAGTGAAAAGGCACACAGATCCAAGAAAAAAGATTTTACTCTTTGCAGGTGTCAGTTTTCAGGGTAAGCAAGACTCTCAGTGCAGGTTGAAATGCTGTAACAACAACGAACAACTTTAACTCTATGGCCCTTAGAAGGATCTGTCGACACGTTGCTTTTGTGTGTTTTTCTATTTCCATCCAGAAGTTTTTCAGCAGAGAAGTTATGTTCTTTGAAGTCAGGCAGAAGTGAATTCAAATCCTGCTTCCACTAATTGACTTGCTGTGAGACTTTGAACATGTTCATTAAGCTCTCTAGGTAATTAAAATGTGAATAATAATTAGCCCATAGAAACTATGTCTGTAAAAATCTTACCATGATACCCAGCACATAGTAAGCACTCAATAAATGTCAGTTCTTCCTATAGACTTTCCCTAACTTCCAGTTTTCTTTCTATAAATGGTATGTTTTCATGAGCCTCTGGATGGGCTCTGTTTAAAGCTTGTGACAAACATTCCTTAGGGCATTAAGTCCATCTTTGTGCTTCTCTTCTGGAAATCTAGTGTAGGGTCACAGTCATCTGGAGCAGAGGTCCTGGTACTCAGGGAATTTGAGAAAGGTCAATACTCAAAAGAAATCAGGGAAAACTCTGCTAGGTATTCAGCCTGAGAGACATCAGATTCCTAGGCCTGTACTTTTCTCCTTGTCTCTCAAAGAGTGATTTTACATCGCCTTTTTTTTTTTCAGTTGGAGTCTCACTCTGTTGCCCAGTCTGGAGTGCAGTGACACACTCCCGGCCACCGCAGCCTCGACCTGCTGGGCTCCAGCAATCCTTCTGTTAATTTTTGACTTATTGTAGAGATGAGGTCTCGCCAAGTTGCCCAGGTGGGGATCGAACCCACCGACTCAGGCAATCCACTCATCTTGGCCTCCCAAAGGGCTGGGATTACAGGCTGAGCCACCAAGCCCAGCCCAATTTTACATCTCTTAACTGTCTTCATTCCTTTGTCCATATTGTAGTATGTGTGCAGTTTAACAATTTTGTTAGTCATCATATTCAGCAACATGAAATGAAGATAAATACATGCAAAGATCTAAACAATGCAAAATAGGAATGCTTGGATCTATCCAGGTATTTTTCCAGAATGTCAGAAACAAACCAAAATATGATCTGAGCACCACAGTGAACCTAAACTCAGTCTCCAACAGGATGCTAAGGTTGAATTTTTGGGCTTTTTTCACTTATGTTTCCTACTAATAGTGCTGGGCATAGAGTACAGGTTGTAATGACGATAGGGACAGAGGCTGAAAGTATGTGATGTTGGAAAAAACATGGTCTATTTAACCCTTAGCACCATGTCCCCCTGAGATCTAAGTCTGAGATGCAATTGCCTGCTTCGTGGTGCCCATGGTGTCAAGAGGCCCAAAAAGCATCCTGACATTGGGACAGTGATCAGCTGGCGTTCTTGTTAAAATGCAGATTACCAGGCCCAATATGGACCCATAGAAGAATCTCTGGGGATGAAGCCCAAGATTCTGTGTTTCTTATAAGTGCTCCAGGTCCTTTTGAAGCACTTTGCTGTTTGATAACCCCTAATTTAACTGATGATGAGTTATAAGACATTGCCATGTTTAGAGGATGGTAGATGTGAATACAAAAAATGACTGGACTTGAAGAAGTCAAGGAATTTGGAGGCAAGATGTTTAGGCATCTGTAATACAGAGACGGAACAGTAAAGTACTCTGAGTTCCGCGTTGTGTAATTAGAAGATTATACACACACACACACAAAAAAAAACCACTCAAAGTTTCCTGTAGAATGTTGCTGATTTCTCATCTGTAAAATAAAGGAGTTTCCTTAGGAATGTCTAAGTTAATTCCACACATTCCTTGATTTTGTGGCTTCTAGTTTCTGTTCTGATTTCCAACTCCTGCTTGGCTAAGTATCTAGGAGAATGGAGAGAAAAGGACTAGATATTGGTTATCTTTTTCTGTGTTATTCAACCTATTCAACAGCCTCTGCCAAATGGCTCCTTAGGAACAGAACAGCCTCTCTTGCCTCCTTCAGTATTTACCAAACAGAGAAGAAAAGTAAAATGAGTGGAAAAAAAGATTAAAGAGGAAAAAAATGTCTAGCAAACAGAGATTTTACCATCTGCTATATTTCACTTTGGTGCATTTATATTTCTGCTGCCGAGCTCAGAAGTCTTTGGGGAATGTGTATATTTTGGACAAATTTTATAATAAAGACTGTAAATAAATCCTAAATGCTGCTAGACCTGGAAGTAGATCATTAAACTTTTATAGAATCGACATAAGCTTGGGATCTGACAAATCTCATTTTAAATGCTGAATATAGCAGCTTCCCAGCAAAGCACAAGGCTGATAGTATGCATTTAATCTCTATTAAGGCCTTACAAACAATACATTTTTAATACTATTTAAATTCATTGTGGCTGGTTTTTTGCAGACAATTTATTACCAGAACTTGGGATGTAGGATTTCAAATTTTGACATAATGCATAAATACAAAGAATATACAAGTAATTAACAGGATTCTCAGAATACAGCCAATGTAATAATTGCACTGAATTCCCAAGAGACACCTAGCGTTTTATCCGTGCAAACACCAGCAATCTAACTGGACGACTGAAATGACACCTACCACACCTCTTTCTTCTCTCCCTTGGGCAAGGAATGTTCATTCTCTTCCTAAGAGATTATCTCTTCCAATAAGTATGCTATTCTTTCTTTGTGTCCTGCCCTCAGTGACATCTTATCCCATGAAAAATGACTTACAGGTTTTTCATCTTCTGAAACCATTATCACTGATCGACAGCAGCCCCTGTAGAGAGAAGATGGGTTGGATTACGAATCCCAACCCTGCTCAAAACCTATTACCCGGAGAGCCCACCTCACACTTCTCTTCCTTTACCCCACCAACTGCCGAGTTCTCGAGCTGCTAGGACAAACGCTTTGGAACTTAGGTAGTAAGCCACAATCAACTCTGTGTGCAAAACCAAGCCACACTTTCAAGTTCTGTCTCAACCACTCTGCTTGGGAACTTCCCAGAGATGTTTCTTGCTCTACGTGGGACTCTTGACTCTGCGTCTGCATCGATTGAAATCAAGCATATGTGGGGTTGATTTGGGTGGTCTTGTCCAGGTGCACAAAGGTCTGGAGTCAGAAGTGAAGCAGTTAAAGCAGCTGAGGCATGTTTACTAAGCCATTTGAAGTTGATAGCCCACACGGCCTGGCTTTTTTCTCTATCTTCGTAAACCGCAGTGAATTGATGGAATGACCCGGACTTGATCTTCAGGGCAATATGTCTGATGGCACCGCTGGATTGATAAATTGATTCAAAACTATTACCATGGTGAAAAAGCAATAAGGTCATAAAAATTGCATCAGCTGGCTAAGTAAATCCTGGCATTTCATGACAAGTAATACAGAAGAATCGCAAGAGGGTCTGGGCATGAGGCTGAATGAGTGAGGGAGAAATGACTTTGAAGAGCTCATCATCTCCGATCTATTCTTCCTGCCAGCGATTCATGCCTTCGCATAGTGCCACTTCATTATGGGGAAATAACTGTACACTTCTAGCATATTCCTGGCCTCCCTGGCGGCCCCTGGAGGACCCTTAGCTGGTTAATACCTCATCACGGGCTTCATTGAACACTTTAATCTGCACTTGTGTGATCAATAGAATCCTGGTGTAAATTAAAAGGACAATTTCATGTAATCAAGCCTGTTAATGCTCATTTTGAAAACCATTATTTGTGGAAGGCATTTAGAAGAAAATTACAAAGTGACAGGCTGATGCACTCTGAGATGATTTGAAAGCAGGCCTTTTTTGTGTGACCGTCTACCTGCTTTGGGAGCTGGATGGGAGCGAGCATTAGTGAATGCAGGGGGGGGAAGGGAGGGGAGACTGAGCCAGGAAAGAGGAGAGGAGCAGCCCAGCAGGAATATGTGCACGCCCTGCCTGCTTGCCTGCCTTCATGCAGGGAAGAAGAAAATGAAATTTTCCAGTGTTCTATTTCTGTGGCAAATTCAATTACTGTGGGGACTTGTTCAAAGCGGTGTAACTTCCAAGAGGCAGAAATTGAAAACCTGGCAGCTAATGAAATGGCAAATGACTAGGAAGTTCAGACAGGGGCCGTCAGTCAGATCAAACACCTGGAGAAAAAGAGCAGCTTCCCCCATGCTTCCCTGAAGCCACTCTCTTAACTGTCTCCTCTTTGGGAGAGAAGAGACCTCCTTCTCCCAACATTTTGCTCGAGCTGGAATAATGTGTTGACCGTCACATGTTTCCATGAGCCTCTCCACCAGCAATAGAGTGATGGTACATGAAGCATGAAATGCAAAATAAAACCGCCATGTTATTTATTTTTTCCAATTCTAGGATGCATGTTGCGTATGACCACGGAATATTTGCTGAGACCATTTGTTTTATTTATTTTTTAAAGTCTTTGCTAGCTGAGATAGATGCGTTCATAGGCAAAGTATATGGCTTGAAATGATTTTTTTTTTTTAATGCTGAAATTGAGCCTGTATTCCTGGTAATTCTGTCCAATGGGTCTCAGGTAGAATCTAGACTTTATGTTATTAAGAAACTCTCTAGGTGGTTCTAATACTGAAGTACTTTATGAGAAAAAGATGTACTGGAAAGTCCTGTGGGCATGAATGCACTGGGTTTTGCCACAGGTACCAGTAACCAGACATTTAATGGCTTCTTAACATTACTGAACCTTGTATACCAGTGATACGACCCAGAGAGCACCACATTCCAGCAATCCCAGCAATCTGAAATTACAAGACCCAAGAAAAAGCGGCTTGTAGGCATGACAAACTGAAATCTAATTGAAGGCACTTACACAGAGCTGGTTGTTGCTAGGGCATCACTCATCCGGGCTCAAGAGTATGAAGATTCAATGTCTGCTCTATCCCTTCCTCCATGCTCATCGTAACACTCCAAAAAGGAAAAACCATCTCCACATGTCATATGACAAGCATTTCCAGTCTTATTAAGCTGATATTGGTTTATTCAAAACAAGCTATTCTCCAGGCAACTAAATTTCCTATAGTTCTTTATTAAAATTGTCAGATAATATGAGCATCGTTTATTCAAAATCTGCTGGTTTTTATTTGATTTATTATCAATGCTTGCATGTCAAGCAAGCATTTTAATGTATTTAGCCATAAATAATATTTTCCCTTCTCTCAAAAAATGGCAAAATGCCACCCTCCTCCCTGCCTTGTTCTAACACATTGGGGCTGACTTACTTCTTTCTGATTCTTTTTCAGGGTGTTCTCCCACCCCCACCCTCACCCAGTCACTTTAAATGACACTTAATTTGCTGTCTTAGATTTGGGTCATGTCTAACATTTTCTTGCAAGGGCTAACCACATCCGTGAGAATTTGATTCCTCTGTAACTCTGTTCAGCTGTTATTTGAGGCCTTAATATTATTTCCAAAATCATCCAGGATTTTTAATGTCTTTGATAAGCAATAATTGCTAAATATGATTTTTTTTTCCCTTGGACTTCTCATAAGTTATATTCTGAGACTCTGATTTGTAAAATGTTCAAGAAGACCTCAAATTCAAGGAAAAGTATATTCAAGTGCTTTGTTTATTCTAGAACCATCAAGAGACTTTTCACTATGGTTACTGGATCTATTCCTGTCTAATATTCCTTTTGGGTCTAAAGACTTGAGTAGGTACGACAGTTGCCATAACTAAGCAGGAAAGTTGTATTTATGTCCTAAGGTCTATCCCACTTTCAAAGTACCAAAATTTGCAAAAGGTTTTAAAGTGGATAATAATAAGAATGAAGAAAGCTAACCCCAACAATATAGATCAGGCAAATACAACATAAATCTTTTTTTTTTTTTAGTTTTTTATTTTAAAGATGTGGGGTACAATTCAGGGTTAGATATGCAAATATTCATTATTCAGGTATCCTTGTTGATGAGGTGTGCCCCCCCTTTCCCCAGCAGATTCCCACTACTGCCAATCCCGCCCCAGCCTTCCCAGGCAGTTTCATTACTGCCAATCCTTTTCTTATAGTATTATGATAATTGTTCAAGGTCTGCTTATGAGTGAGAACATGCTATACTCGGTTCTTTGTTTCTGTGATAGATCACTCAGTATTATAGCCTCTAAGTCCATCCAAGTTGCTGTGAGGTTCATAATTTTGTCCTTCTTTATGGCTGTCTAATATTCCATTGTGTATATGTACCACATTTTTTTATCCAGTTCTGTTTTGATGGGCAGCACAGTTGGTTCCATGTTTTTACTATTGTGAACAATTCCGCAATAAACATGCTTGTGCAGGTATCTTTTTCATACAGTGATTTGCGTTCCTATGGGTATATTCCCAGTAGGGAGATTGCAGGGTCATATGAAAGGTTGATTTTTAGATCTTTTAGGAATTTCCACAAAGGTTATACTAGTTTACACTCCCACCAACAGTGTAGAAGTGTTCCCTTTTCCCCACATCCTCTCCAGTATCTGTTGTTTTTTGAGTTATTGATGATGGCCATCCTGACTGGAGTTAGGTGGTATCTCAGTGTGGTTTTAATTTACATATAACTCTATTTTTAAAGTGTTCTTATTTTGTTTAATTGAGGCTTAAGATGTTTGGAGTTAGCCGGGCTCGGTGGCTCAGCCTGTAATCCCGCGCCTTGGGAGGCTGAGGTGAGTGGATTGCCTGAGCCCGCGGGTTCGAGACCCGCCTGGGCAGGTGAAACCTCATCTCTACAATAAATCAAAAAAAAAAATTAGTCGGGCGTGGTAGCACATGCCTGTAGTTCTGGCTACTCGGAAGGCTGAGGCGGAAGGATCGCCGGAGCCCAGCAGGTCGAGGCTGCGGTGGCCGGGAGCAGCCACTGCACTCCAGTCTGGGCGACAGAGTGAGACGCCAACTCAAAAAAAAAAAAAAAAAAAGATGTCTGGAGTTCTTGAAGACCAAAAGAAAGTTTGGTTCTTTAGAAATCAGCAGTTCTGAATAAATTTTTTTAAAAATACCTAGGAGGAGACAGGTCAGCTAATTAATACTCCTTTTAAAAATTAAATGAAATAAGTATTAACTGGAAGGAAAGAACTGAAAGCCTAAGAATCTAAAACCACAGTCTCTCAAGAGGGAGTTTCACAGAACTGGAAAGAGATCCTCTGAGCACCCAGGCACATTCTTACAAGAGGAACTCCCCCAAATCCCAGAACCATCTTTTGGAGGGCGAACCCCTTGTAGCACAGGCTACCCACACTAGGTAAGTGTTCTGGGAATCCATTGGCATCAGTTTACCAGCTAGAGTTGTGGTGAGAGGCTGTGTTTGGTTTCAGTGAATTTTTTTTTTATATTCTTTCAGAGTGTTTGCCCACTTCTTGATGAATGATTTACAAGTGCAGCTGCTCACACCACACTGAGTGTTGACCAAAAACAGCAGAACCCCCATGCTCTACCCTCCCTATTCACCCGATCTCGCCTCGAGTGACTTTTTTGTTTCTCCTAATGAAAAAAGTTCTCAAAGGGAAACATTTTGCCATTGTAGAAGAGGTGAAAGAGAAAACAGCAGAAGCACTAAAAGGTGTCAAAATTGACTAATTCCAAAACTGTTTTGAGTGGTAGAAAACGCATCTCAACAGGTGTATTGCACCAAACAGAGATTACTTTGAAGATGACTGAAGTTTAAGCATTAAAAATAAATACGCAATCTTATATAAATAAATTTCGGGTTTTGGAGAGTCCCTCCTCGTATGTCATGAGCCTTCTCTTTTAAAGCTAGCCGCAAGGAAAAGGATATGCTGGGAAATTTTTGATGATGAAAACAATTGAACAGATCTCAAGTATGTGAAACAAAAAGCAACCCTGGGCATCTAGAATTTCTTCCTCATCTCTAAAGACAGTGAAGAACTATAGGTCCTTGACAACTCTTGAGTCTTTTATATCACCCTGTGCTCGCCTAGCTTCACACTCAATCCACTGCCTCCAATCCTGGCTCAACAAATTTTTGTTGAATAAATGAAGTCTTCCAGAAGCCATAATATGTACACAGGTCCAAGGTCTATATACCTACTTCCTAGGAGTTCTATGAGGGGACATTAAAGATTTAATGACGGCTGAATATGGTGGCATATGCTTATAGTCCCAGCTACTTGGGAGGCTAAATTAGGGGGATTGCTTAAGACCAAGAGTTTGAGGCTGCAGTGTGCTATGATTGTACCTGTGCATAGCAACTTCACTCTACATAAGGAGACCCATCTCTAATTTAAAAAAAAAAAAAGATTTAATGACAGAAGACTTTATTTTGCTTAGACCCTTATATTCAATTTAATCTTGCTCAATTTAATAATTTATATATGTTTCTTATACATGATATATAAAAAGGCTATTATGCAATCAAAATGTCTGTTTTAGCTTTTTAAATATCTATTAAAAATTGGAATATCTGCTAATAAATGTTTACTCAGTTTTCACAGGAGAGTCTAAAAATTAAACCTCTCCTCTCAAGCACATTTATGGTAACAGTTATCCAAATTATCCAGGAAAAAACAATGTCTTTCAAAGAATATACCTGGATGTGTACACCCAAAATTGCATAGTGACTTAAGCCAGAGTTGCCCCCCACCCTTGGGAGTCTGATTTAGACAACAGGTGCTTCAGTATAGGAGAAAATCCAAGTCCCACTTAGGTTTTTTAAATGTTTCTCTACAATGAGATTAAAATAATATTTCCCACACATCTTTATGTCTTTATCCCAGGAGAGTTACTCTAAATATTCCTGTTCACTCATAGAAAATTCATCAACACACATACTTTAAATACTTTGACAGCATAAAACTTAATGAGCTTTTGAAAAGAGCTTTAGGAGGCTGGGCTCGGTGGCTCATGCCTATAATCCCAGCACTTTGGGAGGCCGAGGTGAGAAGATTGCCTGAGCTCACAGGTTGGAGACCAGCCTGGGCAACTTGGTGAGACCTTATCTCTACAATAAATCAAAAAATTAGCCAGGCGTGGTGGTGCACACCTGTAGTTTCAGCTACTTGGAAGGCTGAAGTGGAAGGATCACCTGAGCCCAGAAGGTCAAGGCTGTGGTGGCCGTGGGCATGCCACTGTGCTCCAGTCTGGGTGACAGAGCGAGACTCCAACTCAAAAAAGAAAAAAGCTTTAGGAAATAATTTTTTTTATTTTTAAAATAAAAAAAGTAATACACTATAGTCTCCAATTTACAAACAAATATTTTCCAATGATACATGTTTATGTCAACAGTTTGAAATTTGGAATATATTTACCATAAGATGTAGGAGTTAGGCTAAACTTACTAACCAATCTTATGCCTAAAATACTATGGAAGTTCTCCTACCATATAAAACAATGATTCTATTAGATTGCGTACTTAGAACTTTATGACACTCTTGGTTGGTTGGTTCAACAGTTACTCACAGCCCCTTCTCCCTTTCTACTTTCTACCTCAGAGGTTGAAAAAACTAAATACTTGCTTTTCCTATCTTCCTTGCAGCTAGAGGTCACGGTGTGACATGGTTCCATCCAAATTCAAGCAAGTACAAGTCTATTGAGTCTTCAAAGACCATGTCTTCCTCATAACAGAGAGGGGAACAAGAAAAAACTTCTCCACTTCCACTTTCTCCCTTCTTGTTTTGGATTCAGACATGATGCCTCAAGCTATGGTAACCTTCTTATGATTAAGAGACACCAAGCACAAGACCAAAACTACCCACCAAGAATGGGAGAGCCAAAGGGTTAAAAGAGTTTTGATCCGTGCTAACACTGGGAAGCAGCCAAATCAACAACTCCAGCAACTGGATACCTTCAATCTTCTTTCTAAGTGTGTTAATAAATGACTGCTTTAAAACAGTCTGTCTCAGTTAAGTTTTCTGTTACATGCAGCCAAAAGCATTCCTAAGTGAGACAAATGCCAACATGGAATTCCAGAAACGTGTCACTCCTACTGTAGTTGAATTATAGTGTGCTCATTTCTTTCTGCCTCCTGAGCAGTGGCGGTCAAGATTTCTGTTTTCAGAGACTCTCTCTTCATCTCTCCACTAGCTTCAAACTGTTAGAGGTCTCATGGTAGTGGAGTGACAGTGGGACGGGCAGGCCAAAAGGAGAACAATTTTACATGATTCTCAAAGGAAATGGAATTAAAATCTTGAAGAGCTGGGGGTTTCTGCCAGTAAGCCCACATCCGGAAACCCGCCCCATCTCAGGGACTCACACATGATACCCAGAGTAAGTTTTAAGACTACTTTATATTTTTCTTCATTTTGCAAGAAGTAACCTTCTCAGTTCTCTACTCTAATTGTATTTCCCATCTTTCTCAACCTACTCCAAAACCAAATCCAATCTGTTTTCTACCTTGCCTCCTGACTCTGAAACAAGTACACAGGTCTTTTCAAGTTTACTAAAAGATGTATACTGCTGATATTGCAAGGAAGCAGATGGAGAAAAAATGCTTTTCATTTAGTTTAAAATAGTACAACCATTCTGGGAAGCAATAAGGCAATGTAGACAAAAATCCTTTTAAAAAAGAAAGTGAGGATGATAGAAATGAAGATGGAGACAAACAGAGATAGAGACAGAGATGGAGATCACTGCTACAAAATATCTATCTAGGATGTCAGTCTGGGTGACAATCCAAAACAAGAAGAGAGAAAGGGTGCTGTGCACCCTCATAAAATGTTCAATAAATTTTGCAAAATGTTTGGTAATGTAAAATGCCCAATAATATGAAAAGAAAATGTTCTTTGCAGCAATCATTTGTATTAACAAAAAGCTGTAAACAAAGCTCCAATAATATGTGTCCAACAGCAATCATATTCAAGGAGGCACAGGATGTTTGCTCTTATTATGGAAGGCCGGTTCTAAGATGGTCCCCCAGTGATCCCTTCTATGCACGTGCTTGGGTAATTGCCTCCTTTTGAATGTGGGCTGGCTTTAGTGAATAGAATGTGGCAGAAGTGATGGGATACCACTACTGAGATTAGGCTACAGAAAGACTTTGGCTTCTGTCCTGAGTGCTCTTCCCCTTCTCACTGGCTCACTCACTCTGAGGAAAGCCAGTTGTCCTAGGGAGAGAATCAATGGCAAGGGAGTCATGTCTCCAACCAATACCCAGTCAGGACCTGAGACATACCAACAGCCACGAGAGTGAGCTTGAATGTGGATCTTCCTAAGGTAAGCCTTGATCTGACTACAGCCCCAGTGGACACCTTAAGACTCTGGGCCAAGCCCCTGAGCCAGGCGCACTCAGCTAAGCCATATCCAGATTTCTGACCCACAGAAACTGTGAGGTAATAAATGCTTGTCCTTTTATATTACTAAGTCTTATAATGATTAGTTATACAGCAATAGATAACCAACACACCTGTCACTTCTAATAGGGAAATATTTGGAGCAACTTAAGTGCTCAGCAGGGAAAAATACTTAAATTATAGTGAATATTCAATTCAGTGCATATTAGGCAGCCATTAAAATCATGTTTTAAAGATATCCCAATGACAAAGAAATGATAACCACACAGATGGGGAAAAAGTTGAAGCACTTGATCTCACCTTAGTTAAAGTTAAATAGAGAAATACCAGGCAATGCTTTTCTTTCCTTTTTTTATATTTCTAAAATCTTCTAAAACTAGAAGTGTCATTTGTATACTAAGCGAAAGCATCTTTCTTCATTTTTTAAAGAATACTCTTTAAAAAAAAAGATGAAAATCTTTACAGAGAGAAATGATGAGTTTCTCTAAGCATCAGGGAAAAAAAATAGGAGCTGGGACTGGTGCTGTGAGTGAGGAATGAGAGGGCCCTTTAGGAAGAAAAGATGGAATTGTGGCTAAGGACACTACAACCAAGTCCACCTCTCAGTGTGTGGGAATCTGTTGTGAGGAAGAAAATGGAAGAATAAATAACTACCTATTCATTCTCCTCCTTCTCAGTTTTTTAATCTTACTACTCCCAGGCCGAACCTCCATGTCAGATCATGAAGAGATGGAGAGAAAGGGCCTACATGTAAAAAGGATCAAACACAAATGACCAGATAAAATAGGGAGAGAGGAAAAGCAGGGAGTCAGTTCACTCCCCAAGGGTTTCTAATGTGCAGCCAGGGTGGAGAATCACTGTCTTGGCCATCCACCACCTGTCTCTCATGGCCTCAAGGAAAAGGCTGAGGTAAATACATAGGACTCACTAGGGATAGTACATCCGTGTATATGGTCAATACCATAAGGAAACCTATGGGCTTCCCATTTAGTGTGAAGCCTATGACCTTTCTGGAAAGCAATTAGGTCATACAGATCAAAATCCTTTAAAATATAAATATCATGCTGTTAAAAATCTAGTTGTGTGTTGGTCTAACTGTGCTCTCACCCCAATGAATGAGTGAGATGGCATAATCACTAAACTTAAAAATTCCCCAGCTGAATGTTTTTAAATTCCTAGCTTCGTACCAAAACAAGAGACCACTTAATACCATTTTTTCAGCGTTGTGCGTTTCTTTTCTCTCATTCAAAATCCTGATACATGTTGAAAGAGTTCGACGCTTTTTTTGTTCCTTTCATTATTTTCCTTCGGTTTGTTTAGCCGTGTTCCCTTAGCAGTAGTTTAACCTTGGCTAGACGGCTGCTCAGGGCTGCCTGGAGTGACACCCAGTGGTGATAATGAGACCTGACGGCACTCCTCGCTTCCCAAGGGCAGCTAACTCAAAGAGCCTTCCCCGTGAAGGTCTCCCACAAAGTTCTGTCTCATAACTTTTTTCACATGTCCTGTAAGCAGTGCTTTCCTTCTCTAAGGGTACCCATTTTTTAGCATCTAAGTCATTTTTTTCTATTCATGGATTTTTATTAATCAGTCATCAAATCTATAGAAGCTTCTAGAGACAACCTGTTATTAGCAAATGGTCAAGATTTTTTAAAAATAAAATAAGAGAGTGGGAGACGTCGTTGACATGAATAGCAGTATCAAATATGCTCTCAACTCAGTTTAGTCATTGCAGAAGCTCCATTGCTTATGAATTTTTACAGATAAGAGCATAACTTCACGCCAAGGTGGAACAAGGTGTCAGCTGGACCCACCACCAACAGAAGGCGTTGACAGTCAATTGGTACTTCTGAACATCCTTTGGGAACCTAATCTGCTAATAAACAAAAGAATTAACAGAACCCGGAAAAAAGCCAACACAAATTGCCACAAAAAACAAGTAGTCAAAGTGTATATTTCAAGGTCTTCGATAGTGTTTTACAAAGGTCTTCCACCATTCTCTCTTCTTCAAATGTCTTTCTGGTGACGTTCACTGGGCCCCCTCCTTAGGCATTAAATCCACATTCAGTTTTCCAAATGCTGTCTCCATAGTTCCTTACCACATTCAGTTGTTTCTAGCTAGTGAGAGAAATACATAATGCCAAATTGACCAAAAGAAGTTAAATTCTTAAGTATTGTCAGAAACAAAGAGGTAAGATGGTTGTAAATGGGGAACTTTGAGATCCACAGCCCTTGAAGGATAAATATCTGTAGCTCTCTTGTAAGGCAAATGCATTTCAAAAACCAGAAATGATATTACTCAAAATGCTTGTATTAAGAATATTCCAAAATGGAGCCATGAGATCAAGTTTTTCAGATCTCTTGGTTGCATAATCCAGCCATTTTTGCAATGCCACAAGTCTGAATCAAGGCTTAATATTGTCCTTTCTGATTAGAGTTCTTAAGATAGATCAAGTAGTACTCCCCCCATCCCCAAAGAGAACCTGTCAAGAACTCAGCTTGCTAGTGCCAGAATATGGTGTGAACCAAAGACTAAACACCCACCTGAGACAGGGCACCCTTGGAAGTCAGCACACTCCAATAGGGAGCAGCTCAAGCCCTGGAATCAGAGTTGGATTTGAATCCCCATCAACCATTCATGAGACGGCTGACCTTGGGCTAGATATTTAATCACCCCAAGCCTTCACATCCATGAAACATGGGCAATATTAGTTCCCACGTGATCCCATCAGGTTATTGAGAGAACTGAGGGAGGCAATGGTGTGAACTGCTGAGTTACACACTTCACACCCAGCAACTGCCCACTAAAGTGACCCACCATTATTAAAAGAAAATCTAAGCTGCTTAAATCTTTAAATAAGTGAATTTGGAGCAAATGTCAACATTTTTCACTTAAGAATGAAAATTTTGTCTAGGTTTGAAAATTTTGTGTCCCTGCCCCCAATTTTGTAGCAGAATGAGAATGAGAAAAAAGAAAAACCTGCATATGATCACCAAACAAAATAAATTATTTTCTCTCCAACTTAATGAAAAGAGCTATAGTCAAAAATGTGGTAGTTTTGACCTCCTCCTGAAAATATGTTCTATGGAGCGAGCTGTAAGGAGAAGTGTGTGCAAACAGAGAACGTCCCACTCATCAATGTCTACATCAGGGTCTCTTATCAATGAGAACCGAAAGTCACAAGATTCCATTAGCCCAGAGCTATCAAGGTATTGATGAGGCTGTGGGAAGACTTGTCCTTTATTGTAAGCTGCCTAGACACGCTTTCGTGATGGTGAAAGGGGCTTGTGGTGTCCTCTGCATGCTTAAGTATCGCTAGAAATACAGGGAGGGGGGAAGGATGCCATTAAACCCATTTTACCTTAGCCAAGGACTGCATCACATGTCTGAGATCAATAGGACTCACAAGACATATAGGTGGTTGATAGAGAGTAAGTTATCTTTAGTAAATTAAGGTAAGAAGTGATGGGATTGGGGTAGGGAGGAGGCACACTCTCCTTTGAAAGATTAAGCTAGAAACTTCCCCACATAATTTGACATCTCAGGAAAAAAAAAAATGTTTCCTGCAACCGAATCTAAAATAGGTTCCATTCCCTAGGGTTTCATTTGTTGTGTAGCCAGGCTAAATAGATAAGGCCTGTCACCTCTAAGTCTAATTTTAAAGCCATTTTTTAAAAGGGAACATCTCCTAAAAAGTACCTATAAGCCGTACATCACTGGTTTCAAAGGCCAACATGTTGGCTATTGCTCTGGCATCGTTTTCCAAAGTACAGAATGGGGGACTTCATTTGACTATAAACCTGATCAAAAGTAGTTAAAAAAA
>CAUYQG010057129.1:0-15000 GCA_963574415.1 Tarsius wallacei | reverse complement strand
GCCCAGGAGGTTAAGGCTGAGATGTGCAGTGGTCATGTCAATGCACTCCAGCATGGGTGACAGAGTGAGATCCTGACTCAAAAAAAAGTATTAAAAATGAGCAGTTTAGTTTTAAAAATCCTTAAAATAGGTGTATGATGTAATGATGCTCTATTATCTACTGGGACCCTCTCCCAGTGGTGTGGGCCTGCATGCAGTAATGTGTGTGTGTGCTGTTATTATATGTTAAAATTAATTTCAGGAGTACACATAAGTGTATGAATCCTAACTAGGTAGATGTGTTAATTTTCTTTTAAAATAACAAATGTATTTCAGTAGAAATCACAAAGGAGTATACCAGCTGTTGCTTCTCTGATGTTTTTCACAACAAAAGGATTATGTAGTTCAATTTATTGGAGAGAAACAGTCCTATATGTACCCAAGGAATTCTCCAGCACACTCTCCCAATACATAGGGAGAGACAAGTCTTCTCAGGAGGATGCCACACTAAGATCTGCAAAACATACAAAGCCCTCCACCACGACTCCTCTATCTCTCCCACCTCTCTTCAATGTCTTGTTGTCATTGTTATAAATACTCAGATACCAAATGCAATCAAAATATCAATAGAGAGGTGACCTCACTCATTTTTAACTAATGACAAAAACAAATTATATTCATGTTCTTCAGCTGCAATGACGTTAGTGATGTACTTCAATGTACTTAATTTTGCAAACACAAAATGACACACCTAACGGTATTTGATCAAGAAATGAATATGAGCATAAGCAGAAAAGATAACTTTACTGAAGTCTTTGTCAGAAATCCTAATCATCATCTAAATAAACAGATCCTTTTGGCACTCTCACTCCACTAGCTTAATTGAGAAGGGAGCCTTCTCTTTCGCCTTGGCAAATCTACCTAAAAAGATGCATGCTTAGTCAGGCATGGTGGTTCACAACTGCAACGCCAGCACTTTGAGAGACCAAGGAGGGCGAGTTGCTTGAGACCAGAAGTTCAAGACCAGCCTGGGCAACACAGCGAGACCTCCTCTCTACAAAAAGGAAAAAATTTTAATTAGCTGGGAGTGGTGGTGCAAGCCTGCAGACCCAGCTACTGGAGGGGAGGCTGAAGTGGAAGGATCACCTGAGCCCAGGAGTTTGAGATGGCGGTGAGCTGTGATCATGCCATTGCACCCTAGCCCAAGTAACAAAGTGAGACTTAGACTCAAAAAAAAGAGACAAACATCTGAAGCCCTACCTTCTATTTAACAGTTGGTATGCACACCCCCTTGTGTGTTTTTCTTTCTTTTTGTTGAAGTCTGTTAGACTTAACTTCTTCTGATTAGGAATAAGGGTAAAAGTCCCACATCTTATTCAAAGGGTCATGAGGTAATATGGCTTTCTACTGACTGCATTTGTTACCTTAAGAAAATTAGCACATTTACTTCATTAGTATTCATATTATGTCTGTTACAGAAATTAATTTTAACATACAGTGACAGCACACACACATACCAGCATGTGAATGAGGGCATACACAAACACAAAAAAATTATTTTTTTAAAAATTCCAAGATATCTCTTATTAACTGTTATTTTTAAATGTCGAATAGGTTTGTCTAGAAAACAACCAATTTCTAAAATATATACCAATTTCTCTCAATCTCAAATATACTGAACAAAGTTAAGCACTATTACTTTCTTGTGTCTCTTGATCTGTTGTATTTGAATTTTAAGCATTCCAATTTAGTTTCATAATTAGTTCCCTTATTGTGGACAATTTCTAACTGGAGTTAACAAGGACCAATGCCTTTTACTTGAGAATTAGCCAAGATAATTTTGAGGGGGAAGAAAAAACAAAAATAGCACCTCTACTTCTGGTTCTTGACTCAAGGGATGGGGCCCCCAGCAGATGGAATGAGGGACCTCACCACTCTCCCACTCATTTGCTGGTGAGCAGTCAAGCAGAAGTATTCTGTGGAATTGAAGAAAGAGGCAGTCCATGAGGACTGCATGACATATAAATAAGATAAAAATTTGGAGACGGAATATCCTTTACAGATAGGGACCTTGTCCAGTGTGAAGAGTCCTGTCTTGCTCATCAGTTTGTGTGGTTTCCCCATTTATTATTCTGTACCTTGGGCCTTGACAAGTGACCTTTACCTGGAGTTAGCCAAGCCGAAAGGTCTGGGGACATCTTTCACAAGACCACTCTCACTTCTGACACCAACTGCAAGTTCAGGAGGTTCCCCAACCCACCCTCAGTTTTAATAATTTACTAGAAGGTGTAAGGAAGAACAAAATCATGACCTTTACAGCCACCTTTACAGGATGCAGCTGGAGACTATCATACTAAGTGAACTATCACAGAAACAAAGAACTGAAGATCACACGTTCTCACTTATAAGTGGGCCCTGATCACTGGTCACATGAGCACCAGGGTGAGATCAGCCAGTGCGGGCCACCGCTGGGGGGGGGGGGCGTGTGACAACACACTGGGTACCTGGTCTACCATCAGTGGGAGAGAGGGCCCACTAGAAGCCCAAACTTCACCTGCATGCAACCTATTTATGTAGTAAATCTCCACTTGTACCCCACAACTCTAAAAAAAATAGTTTTCTGAACATAAAAAAATAAAATAAGAAGAAGAATTTGCTAGAAGGACTCACAGAATTCACTGGAAGTTTTTATGCTAGGGCTATGTTTTATTACATGGGAAGGATACGGATTAAAATCAGCCAAAGGAAGAAACACAGAGAGCAGCGTCTGGGGGCATTCCAAACCTAGAGTTTTTATTGTCTTCTAGACATGTAACCTCTTAGCACTGATGTTTGACAATACTCACAAAGTATTGCCAATCAGGGGCATTCACCTGAGCTTTGGTGTTTAAAGTTTTTATTGGGGCTTCATTACATAGGCATAGTTGATTGATTGATTGCCCTCATGGTTAAACTCAGCCTCTAGATCAACTGATACAAGTGACTCCAAGTCCCCACCTTAAGTCATATGACTGGTCTTTCTGAAGCAGCCAGCCCTTACTCTAAGACTATCGGGAGTGACCAGTCCCACCGTAAGATCTAGTGTGGCATGTCTGCCTTCTAAAGAAAGGCACTCCTATCAAGTATGCCATTAATTCTCTTTCAGAAACCAAGAGTAAAGGCTGTATCTCTCTCTGGTTAAGGCAGAATTCTTCCTCACACAGTCCTCAATTTAAACCTAACATTTTTAGCTACTACCCTTCTCTATAAGGCAATTGATGATGGAGATGATGGACTGATGAATGTGACCTAGTAACTGTCCACAAGGAACTGAGAGCCTATGAGGGAGAGAAAAGCAAACAATGATAATGGGCATAGTTTTGTGGGTAAAATAATATGACATGCTGTATGCATCCATTATTATAGCTACATAAGAAATTACCTAGGCCTTAGTAGTGGAATGCCATCATTACTGATGTGTGGATCAAGAGCTGAAGAAGAGTACGATGCAGACATCTTCTGTCTGCTCCATGATGTCTAGGACCTTCACTAGAAAACTTGAAGACAGGGGGTTTAAGTCATCTGAGGACTCCCACTTTCACGCATGTGTCTGGCAGTTGATGCAGGCTGACATCGAGGGACCGCAGTCTGTCTCTAAGTGGGCATTTCCACATGGTCTCCAACATGGACTACTTTGAGCTTTCTTAACACATAGTGTTCGAGTTCCAAAGATGAACAACTTGAGAAAGAAAGAGAGAGCAAGAGTGAATGACAGATGGATGCCATACCATCTTCCAGCACCTAGCTTTGGAGTCTCCTCATGTCACTTTCACCACATTCTGTTACCCAAGGCAGTCACCCAAAGTCCCATTCTGTGTCTGCCTCAAGGGGCGGGAAATAGACTCCATTTCTTGATGAAAGTAGCAAAGTTCTGAAGGGCATGTGGGACTAGAAATATTGCTGCGGCCATTTTGTGCAGCACAACCTGCCACACTGTGCAAACACATAGAAATGGCATACCCTAAACTGAGAAGCAGGGCCAGGAGAGGAAACAAAGTGTGAATCACAACACACAAGGTAGAAACTGCACTGAAATTCAGTAAATAAGTGTGAAAAACAGGAACACAGCATACGGCCATTCTGAAATCTGAAAAGACCACAAATGCCTATAAAAGATGAAACCGGCTGGATGGGAGGGGCAAAAGGTTATCTCCAACTTGTGCCCAGATCTTGGGCAATCTTGAGCTGGTCTGACTTGTTCCCCCTTGGCTAGAGGCCGTGACTTTCTTTTCCACAGTATCATCACCCTTCCAGAAGTCTAGGACTCCTCGCTCCTTTCTGAGGATGTATAGCTATTAGAGAGCATCAGAAGAGGGTATTATGCAAAGGGAGTGCAGTAGAGGGTGGGGCTGCCCTCCAGAGTGGGTGGGGTGAAGGTGAGGCTGGTAGTGGGGCACAGCCTAGCCTGCTACAGAGAACTGCCTTACCTGCACTGCCCAGCCACGAGCACAACTCACATAACAGTGACTCCCCATGGATGCTAGAGGGGGGGTCTTCAGGTTCCTGCCTGCTTTTTTTAATCTGGTTCCTTCCTTCTTACTCTCTCCAGGTGAGAAATCTTTATCTTGCGTGAGGGTAATAGAAACAAAATAAAGCGCATATTGTTTCAAATGTTCTCGCTTATTAGTGAATGATGCATTTGACTTGAAAAATCAAATATTTAGCCCTTTGTTCTCCAATTTCATTCTGTTTAGCCCAGCTCTGTCTAACAGAAATGGAAAACAAGGCATAGATGTCATCTTAAGTGCTCAAATAGCCACATCCAAAAAGCAAAAAGAAATAGATAAAAATAATTTAATGATATAATTTGTGTAATGGGATGTATCTAAAATAGCACATTTCAATAGTGTATCAACATAAACATTATTAATTAGATATTTTATTCTAAGAAATCTGATGTGTGTTTTATACTTACAATACATCTCAGTTCAGATGCTGAAGACTTAATCAACATTTAGAACTCATCAATGATAAAGTCTAAAAGTAGATCTACATGCCCAAGACATACTCAAAAGTCTTCCAGTGACTGAATCCAGGATCAATTTTTTAAAATTTTAATTTTAATTAATTTAAGTGAAATGAAACATTCTGTAGTAACATGTGACTTGCTGGACAGTGTAGTTCTAGAAGCCCAGACTGTGCTGAGTAGAAGAATCTTAGAGAAGAAAGTGGAAGGAACTTTCAAGAATGGCTGGAGGGGTTGGGAGAGGCACAGAGCAGTTCATCATTCAAAATGTGTGTGTGTGTGTGTGTGTGTGTGTGTGTGTGTGTGTGTGTGTGTGTGTGTTTCCGGCACACGGATATTGTACAAAAATAGGGCTATTCAGCACCAAGTTCAAAATTCTAACATTACCAGAAATCAAATGGTCAAAAAAGCAGCAGGCCAAGTATAATCACCTTTTATTAAAGCTGAAGGATCCTTCTGGAAACCTTGTCCTTGGGTCAGCACTGCAATGCCGAGCTAGTTCTGGCTAGACCATGTGCTCTTACAACAGGACAGACAAGACCTGCCTCCACTGGCTGCCCCCCCCACCCCCCAGCATGAGAGCTAACTGGCATTTCTCTTGTGCTCTTGAGCTGGGTTCCTGTCTCTCCTAATCTAAGATGTGATTAAATGGAATTGCTTTCTAAATCTGTTATGTAATTTGTATGTAATGCCCTTACTATTGGGTTTGAATACAATTGCAGTAGGACACACTAATTGATTTGTTTAATTTTATTTTCCATCCTTTGAATTGAAGCCTTTGGGACTCAATATGTAAAGTAATATGCAAATTGGGACTCTGATGCAAGAAGACTTGGCAGTTTTTTTAACCAGGCTCGAGCATTACTTGGAATCATTTAAGAGAGTAATTTCAACAAAGCAACCTCTATGTGTCCTTCTGTATGATTAAGTTTTGGTGTTCACAAACATATATATACATATAAAACACACTCAAAAATCAGAATATTAACTAATAATATAGGTCAAAGAGCAATCACACTTCCCCCATGATTTTGCTATCCCTAACCCGAATATAAAACAGGATAAGATTTTACAGGTTTGCATAACTTTCCAAAGAATGGATGAGCTGGGCTCGGTGGCTCAGCCTGTAATCCCAGCACTTTGGGAGGCTGAGGTGAGTAGATTGCCTGAGCCCGTGGGTTCAAGACCCGCCTGGGCAACTTGGTGAGACCTCATCTCTACAATAAAATCAAAAAAATTAGCCGGGCATGGTAGCGCACACCTGTAGTTCTAGTTACTTGGAAGGCTGAGGTGGAAGGATCGCCAGAGCCCAGCAGGTCTAGGCTGCGGTGGCCGGGAGTGTGCCACTGCACTCCAGTCTGGGCAACGGAGTGAGACTCCAACTAAAAAAAAAAAAAAAAAGAATGGATGAAGCAGACAATAGTTTGCAAAAGAGAAATCAGTCCATCAATAACTAGTGAGCACCTATGTTGAACTAATAACAACAGCTATTATTTGCTGTGTACTTATGATGAAACACACTGTGGTCACAATTTTATCTAGATTATTTTCCTTCTAGGGATTCAGTTAGAGACCTTCAGAGTGCCAAACATTGGTATCAGCAAAAGATGCTCTAGGAGCTGAGAGAAGAAAGAGATGTCATTTGAACCCAAAGAAATTTCATTTTCTATTTTCCTTATTCCTGAAGTCTGTTACTGTGGATGCTTGCAAGTATGATTCTGATTCTAGGAGATAGATAGCCTTAATACGCAGCTAAGTTGATTTTAAAATAACTGTTCCTGGCCCCCCACTTCCTCTTTCCAAATAAATGCCATTCCTCTGGGTTTTCAGAGGAGATCACAAATCTCAAGCCCTGAATGTAATCTCTCCGGGGTTGTCACTGTTTCTAAAGTGTGGCCCACACAGTAACAGCACTGGCAATTTCATCACTCACCACAGTTAATATATTTCAGTATGATCAAACCATAGTTTACAGGAAATTGCTAAACTATTGATGTCATGGATGAGGAAATCAGTACATGAGATAGCCAAGTCCTAGAAATCTGAGAAAATGAGAAGTTGGGAAGAACAGTGCTTGTTTGGTTGTTGAGATAACATTAACAGTGTGAGTGCCGTGGTTAAGATTTCAGCTTGGAGATGAGGTCGAAAGGCAGACCCACAGCCTCAACAGTCAAAAAGAGGTTTCCTTGAGTCTAAATGCCACTGGTAGAAAGAAGTGAGCTCTTTCCTGGAGTTATGTGAACTCTTACAAGCTAAGAGCAGTTTTAGAGTTTGAGGGTTTTTTAATTATATTTTGTTTGAGTTTTAGAACTAAAAATATCTATGTCAGTCAGCTCAGGTTGCCATAACAAAATACTACATGCTGTGTAGCTTAAACAATGAAAATTTGTTTTCTCACAGTACTGGAGGGTGGAAAGACCAAGGGTTCGGTTTCTGATGAGGGCTCTCCTCTTGGCTTCTCACTATGTTCCCACATGTGTCCTCTGTCTCTTTCTCTTCTTATAAGGACACAAGTTCTATCAGATTATGGCTTCATAGTTATGACCTCATTTAACCTTAGTTACCCCCTAAAAATCCTGTCTCCAAATACAGTCACAGTGGAGGTTAGGGCTACAACATGTGAATTTGGTGGAGGGTGAGGGGCACAATTAAGTCTATAGCAATATCCCTAAAGCTAATCTTGTTATGTACTTTTTCAGCAAGAATCAAGGGCTGAAAATAATACAAGTGCCAGGTGCCCACATTCTAAAATGAGGAGCTAAATGACATAGATTGGTTGTGCTGAGAGACTGGAAACCAATGCTAACAGAGTATGGGTCCCACTTTCAAACCATATGAACGAAGACAAAGAATTCACATAGGTTTTAAGGATATTGGAGACATGGGATTTCAGTGTAGATGTTGGAAAGAAAGAATCTTGGGAAGAAATATTAACCCTGAGCTGCATCGTGTCTCTTCTTCCATTTCATGGGGGAAGAATAATGGGGTACTTTCTCACCAGTGAGATGCAACAAAAACTTGGCAGGTGGTTCCAGGAATTTGATGAACAGAGACAATGATACCTGACTCTTAAGAGAGTTCAGTCTAAAGTTGAAAGATAATGACTAGATTAGACTGCAGCGGAGAGTAAAGAGAAAGACCCAACAGAGATGGCTGAACTTTCCACCAAAGAGGACCACTCCACAGAGTGATGTGGCTTCAACAGAGAGGTCACATCAACAAAAATCCAGGATCTCTGATGAACTTACCAAAGGGTCTCATGAGAACAAGTGCTGGTAACTGTGCACCTGCTATGTGAAAAGTTCCCTGGTGCCAGATTCGAGTATCTGCTACACATGCTCTTTATTCTTGTTCATCCCTCCCCACATCCTCCCACTCCTGAGCCTGACCCAGAAACTGGCAGAATGAGGGAGGAGTGACTTTCAGAAAGTGCAGTCAGTAAACAAAACAAAATGTTTTGTTTTCCAGGTAGCCTTAGCTAGCTGAGCACAGATGAATGAGTGAACCCAGCCAAGATCAGCCTCAAATGTTGTATCTCATTGCTAATTACCATGCTCGCCCAAGAAGCACTTACAAATATCTTTCAAAGTTGTTTATCTATATGATATCAAAAATCTTAATTAAAAAGAAAAACACTGAATAAGTTAACTGAATTTTATGTATGGGTTACTAATTATCCTTGGAAATACAGTAGTTCCTAATATCTTGTTGACAGAACACCCAGGAACAGAGAAAAGCTTGGTGAGCTAGCAATCAGAGATTTAATTTCTAGCCACAGCTTCACCACTCATTGTTTTAAGGCTTTGACTAAGTCTCTTCAGTCCTCATTTTTCCCATCCTTGAGAGTTGGATTCAATGAGCTCTATTGTTCTATGATTTGTTTTTTAATTCTCCTCTGAATCTTTCAATATCACTCAAATATTTTAAAATCTTAAAATATCTTAGTCCTGGTCGGGCTCGGTGGCTCAGCCCGTAATCCCGTGCTTTGGGAGGCCGAGGTGAGTGGATTGCCTGAGCCCGCGGGTTCGAGACCTGCCTGGGCAACTTGGCGAGACCTCATCTCTACAATTAATCAAAAAATTAGCCGGACGTGGTAGCACACGCCTGTAATTCCGGCTACTTAGAAGGCTGAGGCGGAAGGATCGCCGGAGCCCAGCAGGTCGAGGCTGCAGTAGCCGGGAACGGCCACTGCACTCCAGTCTGGGTGACAGAGTGAGACTCCAACTCAAAAAAAAAAAAAAAAAAATCTTAGTCCTGAAAACAATACTTCAATTTAAAAGTTGAAGAAGGGCAGAGAGGTTTTCCATGTCATGCAGTGAGTGAGTAGCACTGCCAGAACAAAAAGCCAGTTCTTTGGAATCCTAGGTCAAGGATACCTCAAAACACCATGCTGCCTTTCTAGACAGGATGACATGATTTCTCAAAGGCTGTTGTCGCTATTGATTTAAAAAAAAAAAAAAAGGTCCACAGCTACTTCTGACTATCCAAGGCCATCTCTACTACTGTGATAGATTGCAGAATTTCTAAAATTAATCCCTTTCCTGTATCTAAGACCCCTATTACATAACTTTGAGTATCTCTCATTCTAACTCTGCGCTCAACCAGGGGACTTTCTTGACCAATGGGACATTGGCAAATGTGACCCAAGCAGAACGTGATACACACTTGTGCAGTAGGGCTTGTTCTCTTTCTGACTGTCCTTAGAACTCTAAGTCACCATGTGAATGAGCCCATGCTAGCCTGCTACATAATGAGAGACATGTGACCCAGTCATCCCTGTCACCTAACCCACCAGCCAGTTAAGTCTGGAAACAAACAGGATAGCAGACCACCAGTTGATTACTGCTGCATGAACAAGCCTAACTAAGATCAACAAAAGAATGTCCAATCTGAACCCTACCCAAATTGCCGAACAACAGAATCCTGAACTAAACAAATGTTTTTCGTTTTAAGCTACTAAGTTTTGGATTCATTTGTAACACAGCAAAAAAACATACAACTTCCCAAGCAAACACTTGAGGGGATTTCTGCCTGAAGCTGAGCGCTACAGCTAATTAGTGTAATGAAGAAGATAAAATTAAAGTTCCACAGAATCTGGCAGTCAACAGCAGTATACGCTGGGTTCAGTTGATTAGTTTTCAAATCTAAGAGGTCCTCAACGTAGTAGTATTTCACTCACCATCTTCAGGGCCAGGTTTCACAACAGCATTTGGTTACATATTCATTCATATGCACTAAACTTCGTAGCTTCTTAAAATGCCAGTGGTTCCAGGCCTTACTATACTTTTACTAGATTCATATTTCAAAACTAAACATGAATTCTGCCAAGTCATCAATGAGATCTAGGATGAAAAAAACATTCAATGAGGTATAGGTTAATTTTTCTCAAAAGTTAGGTTTATAATTGAGTATTGGAGGGGAGAACTCACTTGGCTTCTAAAAGTATCTGAACCAGTTTGACCGAGCTGCTGAAAAATTACTTCTGATATATAGGTTTGTGGGAATTATTTTGTATGTGCACTTGAAAATATCTAAAGGGAATCAAAATTTTAAGAGCAGATTAGTTTAGCTCGTTTATGATCTAATTTAGCAAAAATGCTAAAGCAAAAGCAATTCTATGAATTAAAGCAACATGTTTATGCTGTGTTTTTATGCCATAGATTTTTTTTTCAGTTGAACTTTGAACATGCTCTAACATCTCTGCTTGCAAAGAAATGAACTAAGAAACAAGCAGAATATTAAACATTCGTTTATATGTTTCCCCGGGGAGTCTTCTGCTAATATTATACATTGCAACAACATTGCTTGAATGGTTTATTAATGGCAGCAAAACAGAGTGAATGCTACATATAATGATAATAACAATAAAGGTTATTTATACTCTGCCTAACTACCAGATAGCTTCAGAGGCCTTCCTTACAAAGACACATTTAAACCACTAGCAATACAAAATAAAAATGGGACAAACTGCCTTTGGATATGAAAAAGAATCAGAATGATGTGTTATAGTTCTAGGAAAGCCACCTCTGGACAGTTGTTCAGTGAGTCTTAATTTATAAACATTTACATCCTCTTTTTGTTTCAGAGTTTAAACTATATCCATGAGTATGTCAAGCCATTATTTCAGATGAAAGAAAATTCTAGCTTTAAAAGAAATAATCTGAGTACAAATCGAAGACCCAGTGCATCTTGACATTCTCTATGAAGAATTCCTTCCTGAACTTTCATTCTTGAAAAAGTTAGAATTGAAGGAAAAGAATAAGAGAAAGAGGAGGTAGCCAGGTGTGGTAGTGCGTGCCTGTAGTTCCAGCTACTTGGAAGGCTGAGGCGGAAGGCTGGCTGGAGCCCAGCAGGTTGAGGGTGCAGCGGCCACTGCACTCCATTCTGGGCAACAGAGTGAGATTCCAACTCAAACACAACAACAACAACAACAAAAACAAAAAACCCCAAAACAAACAAACAACAAAAAAGAAAAATAATATATTTTAAAGCTCTCCTTAGAACCTGAAAGGAATGACCATGAGTTATCAAGAGATGCAATACACAGGAGCAACAAAAGTGGAAACTCAGGCTGAAGCGCTGCTGTCTGTTGGGCCCTAGATCTGGGGTCAAGGGGGAAAGAGGAAGGGCGCTCTGCCTCCAGCGATAGAAGGAAGGCAAAAGTAAGATGAGATAGTTCAGAAACCATACAGCCCTGCCACCAGCCTGGAGCCCGCAACGGTTTCCGAAGTCCCTGGAGGTGGCTCCAGGCTCCGTGACAGTGTGCCAGCTGGAGAGTGCACTTTAAACAGGAGGGAGAAGAAGACACAGCAACCCGCGGCAGGAGAGGCACCTGCCGGCCACACACAGGTGCTCACGGGCTGTGAAGTACCTGCTGCCGGGGCTCTACTGAGCCTGAACAGTTACAGTCAGTTACACCGAGGAAACTGAGTCAACAGAGGTGCGGCAACTTGCTAGGAGGTGCCACAAACATCCCTCTCAACAAAACCCTACTGCCCCCCTAACACACCACCACTTGGACTGTAGGGAACAGACACCTCATCCTAGCAAGCCAGTGATGATCCGATCCTGTCCTTCCTGCTGTGAGCCCTCCCCGAAGCATGCTCCTGGGGGGACAGCAGCTGCAGCTGTCCTGAGTGGGCAGTGCAGGCACTGGGCTTGTTGCCTGAGCAGCTCTGGGGGATCTGTACCCCACTTCCGATGAGGACGCCAAGGGTGAGGAACTTGCTTGGGGTTACGCAGTCACGTCTGGCCTCAAAGTCCCTGCTCCATCACCACAGCTCACCCTAGACAGGGTCCCCAAAAGCCACCTGCAGGAGTTGCCCAGCTGCCTGTGGGTTTCACACCCAGGATCCACTCCATCCACGACTGGAGGTGTGGGATCTCTGTAGAGCGACTCTGAAACCTTTAGGGGGCAGCAGGCCCCTTGGGTAGGCTCATGAAAACCTAGCCCCCAGGCTCCTCTGCCGAGACCCACCCCGTGGTCTGGGCTGTTCCAGGCACTAGCGCTATCTGTCACCCACTCTGGATTTGCAAGAGTCAAAAAACTGAGCAGTCCAGCCTCCATTTCACTGTGGGCAAGCCATCTTCAAGGGAGCAGCTCCCACACATCAGGACGTATCGCAGTCTCACTCCCAGAGTCTCTGCTCCCTGCTGGACAGTGCGGACCACTCCCACGGTCCAAAACACAAGAGACGCTCTCATCATGAGTCTCCTCGCTGCAAGGAGACTGTTTTTCTCAAGAAGGGTTGGTGGAGCCTGACATCAGCACGGCAGCCCGGACCTTGGCTGACCCTCCGCCCAGTGAAACCTCGAGACCTCATTCGTAGAGTCCTGGAAACAGTCCTGTGGCAATCAGCAAGGAAGAGACCTGCCCAAGGACACCCACACCACTGCAGCGAGGTGGCGAGAGTCTGGGATTGGGTCTGCTCTGCTGCAGGTGGGAATACAGGGCCCCTCGCCCAGCTCCCTTCGGAGGGCTTTCTTCCCAGGAGAAGCAGGGGCAGCTTTTCTCATTCTGCCCTCATCCACCCATTGCTGAGACTAAGTCCCTGCCCAGATCCTAGAATGGAGGCCACACCTGGACACAGTGCCCTAAGAAGCCTGGGGCCCCATTACCCCTGTCTGCTTGTGAGGGGTGGTCCCAGGCCAGGGGAGGCAAGTGGAGGGGACCTCACACTGCTGCCTGCCCCTACCCAGTGAGCACTCAGCTGCATGGCAGGAACGTCACTCGGAGAGAAGCCTGTCACTGTCTCCAGCTGCAGAGCCCTGGCTCTGAGGTTCACCTGGGAAAAGAGGCAGGCAATAAAAAACGGAGAGCTCCCAATGTCACCCCAAAGACACTGAGTTCATCTGTAGCAGAATGTGGAGAAGTTCCAGCCTCAGGGGCCTCTCGAATGGTGGAGGTCATGATGAGAGGCAGCTGGCAGCAGGAGAGAACCAGAGACCGATGCAGTGGGGAGGAGCCCTTGGGGTCAGAACAACCAAACACCCACCTTAGAAACCATTCTTTCAAAGAAGCCTCCATTTGATTGGATTAGCCTGTAGAGCAATTTACATCCTGGGCTGTTGCTGAGAAAGCACTATAAACTGGAATTAGTGAAGTTTAACAGTGGGGCATGGGCAGGGAAAGAGAGGAGCCCCACCAAAACCACTGTCACCCCAGGGTGGCTGTTGGCACTCCCAAAGCCGGGTGCCATCCCCTCCACCCAGCCCCCCCACCCCAACACCAGAGGCTGAACACTGTGACAAGGAAACAGACATCATTAAAATAATCCACCCAGATGCTAAACAAAGAAACAAGCAAATTAACAATAACAAGGTGGGGTGGGAGACAGTACCCAGAATTGCTACACGTTATCTAAAAATGTCCAGGAGCACACCAAAAAATTATGAAGCATGCAAAGAAACAAGTAAGTCGACCCACACACTGGAATAAAAGCAGGCAAGAGAAGCTTCCTGCAAGTGCCCAGATGTTGGGTTTATCAAAACCAGACTCAAAGTAGCCATTATAAACAAGTTCAAGAGTGAAAGAAACAATAAATAAAGAAGAAAGATAGGCCAGTGTTGCTTCAAACAGACTATCAACAAAGAGGTAGAAATGGAAATTCTGAAGTGGACGATAACAACTAGAGTCACTAGAAGGGCTCAATGGTAGATATGAATTGGTGGATGAAAGAATAAGCAACCTTGAAGGCAGACTGACATAGACGATGCAAGCTCAAGAACTGCGAGAGAAAAGAATGAAGAGAGCCTCAGAGAAATGTCGGACACCAGTAAGTGCACAGACATGTGTGTATGATGGAAACCACAAAAGAGAGAGCAGAAAACATATATGAAGAAATAATGGCTGAAAATGTACCAAACTTATGAAACAACAACAACAAAAAACCCTACACATCCAGGAATCTCAATGAACTTAACTCCAAGTAGCAGACCCACAGACAGACACATCATTGTAAAAAATAAAAAGATTAGGACAAAATCTTAAAAGCTACACGAGAAAAGTGACTCAATAAGTGAACCATTGCCTTCCCAGCAGACAGAAGGCCACAACACGGTGAGAATACTCAAACATATTCAAACTGCCCAAAGGGAAAAAAAAATTGTCAACCAAGAACCCTAAATCCAGCAATGTTATCCTTAAAAAATGAAGGCAGGGTAAAGACACTGACAGATAAGCAAAAAGTCAGAGAATTTGGTGTCAGCAGACTTGCAAGAAAAAGAAAGCCTGTCAGGCTTAAAACGACACAAAAAGGCAGATAAAGGCAATTCTGTCCTTATAAAAGATAGTTTTTTTTAAGTTGGAGTCTCACTCTTGTCGCCCAGGCTGGAGGGCAGTGGCACGCTCCCGGCCACCGCAGCCTCGACCTGCCGGGCTCCGGCGATCCTTCTGCCTCAGCCTTCCAAGTAGCTGGAACTACAGGCGCGCGCTACCACGCCCGGCTGATTTTTGATTTATTGTAGAGATGAGGTCTCGCCAAGTTGCCCAGGCGGGTCTCGAACCCGCAGGCTCA